>MU107182.1:0-62907 GCA_012274485.2 Sinapis alba | reverse complement strand
TTTATAATTATTTCCTATTTTATATTAACTATGTATTGCATTTCAGAATAAAATTTGAATTTCTATAGATATGTTTGGATATTTTCTGGTTTTACTCAGTTTTAGAATATAATGATATAAAAAATATCATAAGATTTAGTTTTATTTAATTGTATTTGTATATCTTAGCTAGAAGGTTTATTTTAAATACTAAAGGAAATTTTTGGATTCCCCCCCCCCCAAAGGATATTTTATGAGCGATTTAATAGTACTAGATCCGCTGTCCGCGCGATGCACGGAAAATATATTTAAATATTTTGTATATATTATTTGCGAAGTGATTTATACACATGTCATCACTATATTCTATTTCATAAAATAATGACATAACATTATCTAATTATAACATATATTTTTGGTAAGCCTTTTTTATAACTAATAAATTTATAATTTTTTACTTTTTAGTAAGAATTTTTAAATATGGTAATGACTAATAAATTTATATCATTATTTAAAAATTAAAATTTATGAATAATTATTTTTGTGACAAACTTTTGAAATATATTAACAACTAATAATTCATGTATCGCTATTAAAAAAAATATATATCATATTTATAAAAAGCTATATTAATTTTAATTTCTAAATTAATTTATATCATATTTATATAAATATATATTTTATTAAAATTAGTTGTAAGTATCCATTAACAAATATAAAACTAAAACAATTTTAATAAAATTAGAATTGTATTTCATATAAATATAATTTTTATTTATATTATATTATATTGATTGATTATTTATTTTATATTATCTCTAATTTAAAGTATGTATATATTTCAATGTATAAATTTTAATATTTTTTAAAAAAGAAATTAAATGTATAAATAAAGTATATCAAACTGGTAAAACTCAATTTGTTAATAATCAACATAATTATTAATATATAAAAATAGTTATGAGTGTATCTTTATGATTTATATTTAGATTTTTTAATTCTTTACATAATTAATTAAAATTAAAATAAATAAACTAAAAAATGGAATACAATAATAAAATAGTTATGATTATATTTTTTGAATCAATGAATTTAAAATATAAAATAATATTATTAAAATTTAAAGTAATTTTTTTTAAAAATAATATATTTTTTAAAAATCGATGTTTGATAGTGTTGGTGCTTCGAGAATCCGTGAAAATAACCTTGAATCTTTCATTTTGCAAATCTGGATAACTAATGTGCAGTAAACACATTCAATATATAAAAATTGTTGAACTGAATCCTAAAGAAGTGTTTAAGCTTGGGATGTGCAATCAAATATATTTAGATTGGATTATCTACAACACATCTATGGTGAATATACCAATTCCATTTTAACATTTAATTGTTATATAGTACTGGAGATAAAACCACATTTGTAGAGATGAAGTTTGACAGTACAAATGTAAAGAAAAAAAAATCAAGTATACAGATTCATTACCTAGACAGAAGCTTGTGTTGGTGTTGAGGTTGTGGTTGAGGCAGGAACTCGGAACTCGTCACCTCCAATAGTTTCCTTCTCGAGGTCAACTTCAACTTTCTTATCCATGGCTTCACGGTTGTTCCTTATGTGGCTTAAAGCTATCTCGTATGCACAATCTCACAGTTTCTTCACTGCTGAATCATTGTCTTCTGCAAGCTTCTTAGACATGGAGTTTCTTGCCATCATCCTCATGATCACATCGCTTTGAGACGATAAACCATCAACGACCATGGTCCAATTTCAGATATGATCACATGACCTCGGGCTCACCAAAGATGATTTCTTCAGCGGCTCTACCACCAAGTCCACCAACAATTCTTGCAAAGAGTTGTTGCTTGGAGATGAGAGTATGGTCATCTGATGGAATGAACCAAAAGTCAGACCTCTCGCTTGGCCTCTTGATACCAACATTACCTTTTGCACAGCGTCATGTCATGGTCATGTCCTGGTCATGTCTTGGAGTCAACGTTCTGCAAATAGCCAAGCATGCTCCTGATTTATAGTAAAGATATATAAATACATATGCTTCTTTTAAAAAAAGAATCTGATTCTCACTTACACACACGGCATGACCAACTTCATGGTAAGCAACCAAGCTTTTGCTCTTACTATCAGTCATCACAGTTCCTTTCCATGCCAGCAACGATTCTTTTAATGGAGTCATCAATCTCTTTCAGTGATATGGCTGTCTTCGCACGTCCTCCAGCCAATTTCGTCAGTTTAGAATAATGTTTTTATTCTAAATTGACGAAACAGGCGAGTTGCCGTTGGGTTTCATCGAGTGTCCCTTATCACCGCCGGAAGAGAGAATGGATTTGCCGTTTGGTTTCATTGGAGTATCTTTCCGTTTGAGGTGCATCAAAAACGAAAACAAAACAAACAAATATATAAGGTATAATCGAAGAAGACGAAAGACATGCATTAAGGTAGGATTGAATGAAAGATTGATGAGAAGCAGATTTGAAAACGGAGGAGTAAGGGAAGGTGAAACAATCGCCACATAATCTGCTTTATTCGGCGCTCCGTTTTTTTTTCATTTTGCATAATAAAAACAGTCCCAACATTAAGGTGTTAATTGCTTCCTCATTAGTGGGCCATAAATTAGTAATGCTTTGGTTTGAGCTCATTCATATCATCACTTACGGTTTGGGCTTCTAATGAGCTGTGTATTATGGGCTAATGATATGGCTATATGAAATGTTTTTATTGGACGAATTTTGATGCACATGTAGCATAACTGAAAATGCTTTATAATGCCCTTTTAGTAGTATAAGATTTCCATTTTGTATGGTTTTATTTTATAAATTTGTATTATTTGTATATTAATTAAAAAATTATACCAATAATTTTCTCTCTGCCCCAACTATCGAAGACCGCCGTTTCCACTCCCTCGACGCCGGTAGTGCCTTAGGCCGCCGGCGTCGGGTGCTCAGCTCCACCATCTGCTCTCGGTCATCTCCTTCTCACTGTTTCACCGTCTCCGTTACTGTTGCTGTCTCTGCCAACGCTCTCTCTAACGCACCTGGTTCTCTTCGTAGTCAACTTGGCGGAGTGAGTAGAAGCGTTGAGCTCTCGTGCTACGGATCTATGGCCTCCAGATCCGACTCTCGTTGGGGGGTTCCCCATATCGACTCTCTTTTCAACATCTCCATATGCCGTTGGGAGGTTGGTAAAGCTCCTCTCNCGCCGTTTCCACTCCCTCGACGCCGGTAGTGCCTTAGGCCGCCGGCGTCGGGTGCTCAGCTCCACCATCTGCTCTCGGTCATCTCCTTCTCACTGTTTCACCGTCTCCGTTACTGTTGCTGTCTCTGCCAACGCTCTCTCTAACGCACCTGGTTCTCTTCGTAGTCAACTTGGCGGAGTGAGTAGAAGCGTTGAGCTCTCGTGCTACGGATCTATGGCCTCCAGATCCGACTCTCGTTGGGGGGTTCCCCATATCGACTCTCTTTTCAACATCTCCATATGCCGTTGGGAGGTTGGTAAAGCTCCTCTCTTCAGCTCTGTGCCCCACCGGCCAACACTACCCCCATCTTTGCCGATTTCAAGGTCTCAGCCTGCCTTGAAATGCCTGCTTCCTCCGCTGCGCTTAGCCTCGACACCACCAAATCGGAGGACCGAATCATCACCCATCCTCTTAGGTCACTGCCATAAGTCGCCTTTGGCGCTTCACCTACGAATCCACGTCGCTCTCCGTCTCGGTATAGGCCAACAAGATACGGTTTTGGGCTGTGTCAGACCAAGCCTCTGCTCTTCATACTCAGTCTCCTCTGTGAACCGACCAACCCCCTGCTCTGTACCGCAACGCCATCGCTTCTCTGCTCCCGTTTTTTTGAAGTCATGTGTCTGTGGGATTCCACGCCTGACCCAACAATCAGACCCGTCAGCTAGAGATGAATTGCAGTCGAGTTTATGTTGTGCTTCCACCATTGGCAGTCCCCCCCTCCTATCCATCTCTGACAATATCCAAACGTTTGACGCTACCATTTGCAAATGGGCTGTAGGTAACTATCAATATTCACAGTTCATTTGGGTCTTGCCCAATATTAATCCTGAAGCAGTCACCCCAACCATTTGGTTTCCAAGACCCATTGTAGTGAAGAAGCTATTTACAAATTATTGTGGTGCTGTGGTCTTGGCAAGTTTGAAGATTTCCGATGGGTTCACCGGGATCTCAAGTTCAAGCATATTGTTATATTTTTCTTTCATGAAGATTTTATTGGTGGGTTCACCAAGTCGTTTATCACTACTATGCCTTCATTCTATGAATGGAGATGTCTTCTCGGGTTCTTTCTCGAGTTATCGCCTCAACTTACTCACCGGTTTGTTACCTTGCGTAGCGGTCTGTACGGGACCAGAAGGTGCAATCGAGATTACTTCGGTTCTTCTCGTTGGTGAGAGTTGGCTCTCAACGTCACTTGTGACTAATTCTCAGCAGTCCGACTCTGTCGTAAAAGCTCTATCGACGCATTCAAGCCTTGTTTTGAATTCGCAGTCAACTTCTTCTGAAGATCTATCATGTTTAATTGTTTTTATCTTTGTAGCTTATGACTTGTTTCCAAGAGGATGTTTAATTCCCTCATCTATTTGTAACTTTTGAGTTTAAGATTAATGAAAGTGTGTTCCAAAAAAAAAAAAAAAAAAAAAAAAAAAAATTATAAAATTATACCAACTCGAGCAGTGAAGTATTGGTAGTCTGTCTTAAGTCTATAATTTAGGGGTATGATCTTAGTTAACATGAGTAATGAGTTGACATTCACTGAGAACAAAATCTCTTTATCTATGCACGTACATGCTTAGTATAGAATGTCAAAAGAAAAAGATTATATAAACCTACGTCCCAGGCATCGTTTGAACTTTGACGCATGCTAAGTGATTAATAGACTCAAACCATTGTATTTCAGATATATTGTAGTGTGTTTCCTTAACGATTGATACCTTACAATCTCTTCCCTATATTTTGTGGGTTTAGTGAACTGGAGAAGTATATCCTTAGTAATCAATGTTTGAGATAAGAAAAATCACAAAGAATGGTTCGGGAAACAAAACATTTATATAATACGTGAATGATGCGGAAAAGAACCTCGTGACCACCAATGGCACTTTTCTACGTGACATACATTAAAACAAACTATACTTATTTTCTTACGCCCAAAACTTAAATAAACTATCTCCCACCACCCCCAAAATTCATTCCTCTCACGCCACACACCATTACACCACCCATGGCTTCTTGTCCTTAACCATCAGTTTCAAATCTTCAAGGCAACATCCAAAACAAAACAATGAAAGATCTGTCTTTCTTCTTCCTCAAGAAACACTTTCTCGCCTCGAGAATGCGAGGACGAGGTCCACGCAGCGGCTTTGCGAGCTCTTGCGGTGGCGATGGCTCGACTTCCACGCTAAACCAACATCAAAGCATTGATGTGAGACCATCCGTCACACCTGAAAACACTCCTTTTGGTGGAGGGTCGCCGAGAACGTTAGAGGATATGATACTTCAGCTAGAAGTTGAAGAAGATCTTGTTCGAAGAGCTAGGCTACGTGAATCTTACTACGGTTCTTTTGATAACTGCGACGACGATGATGATGATAACTTGTATCAGCCCGTTCGGATGTCATGCGTTAACAGCTCCGATATAATGAGGTGCGTCATGCTTATATAGTAATCATTCATCATAGGAACTATACAATATAGTTATGTTTTATTTGCTTGCCGTTAAGGTCGGCGAGGAACGCGTTGAACCAGTACCCACGTTTCTCCCTGGACGGTAAGGATGCGATGTACCGGTCGTCGTTCCAGTGCCAGCTTGGCGCCGGTGCTGATGTGGTGAGACATGGTGGACGTAGATCAAACTGCGAGGACGAACGGAGATCGAGCCAGACAAAACGCCTGCCTCGGACTGTGGCTGGGGAGAGCGTAGTGTGGTGTGAGACAGGGGTGGTTGCGAAGCTGATGGGTCTGGAGATGGTACCGGTTCCGGTCAAGGGCAAAAGGGGAAAAGATAAGTTAGGGACTCTGCTCAAGAGAGAGCGTCTAAGGAGGAGAGATCAGACGCTCGACATTAACGGTCTGAATGGTCAGACCACCGAAGCTTCTTGCTCGACTGGAGGGTTTAACGTGATGAGACCGATCAGAGCGGTCGGGTCACCCAGTCGCGTGGGTGGATGGCCCACTCTCCGTTTCCCATAAGAGTTACGTTTCAATATTAGTTATGGGACTAGCTTAGCCCTTTTAAACACTTTCATGTCAACTATTTACTGATTGATTCAGTAAACTTTTATATGTTTTTCTCATAAATCACCGAGCAAATAAGCTAATGGTTTCAAATATCAGGAAAAGAAACATAATCTGTCTCAAGATTTGAATTTTAGACCTTGGGGAAAAAAAAACTCAAGACTTGTGTTGTATATCAGACGGGAACTCCTAGCTCAGACATCCCCATGATTCTTTTGTTCAGTGCAATCCTCTTCTGTCTCAAGAGCGAAGTCATAGAAGCCACCTAACGATTTAAGACAAGATAATGTAAATGAAAGTTCTTTGCAATGAAGCTTAAACATGAGGGAGATGAAAACAATAGACTCACTTCGGCTCTAAGTTTGATAGCTTCCCTCCCCGGAATTTGCCGCAGTCCATCCATTAAATCTGCATAAAATACAAGTATTTGTGTAAATTGAGATCTGATGTAGTGACATTATCACAGTGGATTATACATACAGCATGGATCTAAACTCATTGTGACACATGAAATGTCGAAAGGGGTTTAAGATTTGTATATTGTTCTTTACCTGCAGCTTCGCACTCAACCTTGTGGACGGACTTAGCAAGACGATGTATATTGTTTCCGGAGTTCCTACAGATAATGACAGTAGTAGCCTTTAATAACGCCAGTGAAGTAAGTTAAGTAAAAAAAGAAGTGTGTGTGAAGATGTTAAGGCGCATACATGAGTTCAGAAAGCCCACGTTTCATATCCTTCTCTGCTAAAGCCGACCTTTCAAGTAATTTCATGCCCTCCTTTCTCATCAAATCTACAGACATGTTCAACTCCTGGACATGCTTCTCAGCTCTCAAGAACTGTGCCTGGAGGAGATAAGAACGAGACCAGCAGCGAGACCAATCCCTGCAGCAGCAGCTGGATGCTCCTTTGCATTTATCAATTCTTCTGCAAAGAAACACACAAAAATTGAGTCAGATTTATGAGTGATTCACCATTAAAAATCTGGTAAACCATGAGAGAACTGATTATCAGGACTGAGAGGAAGATTTTAGTTTTAGGAGGACACTCATCACAACTACAAATGAAGCTTACCTCAGTTCCCCGTAAAAATATCCCTAATCAGTAAAGTAGTCTACAAAGCAAAATTTGAAATTGAACGTTGGGCTTCAACTTTTACCAGTAACTTTGCTGAAGAAAGCATTCTCATAGGTCTTATACTGAGTCAAAGCATCTGGAATGAAATCCTGTATTTTCAGAAATAGAAAAAGTAACGCCATTGTGATCTCACACAGACATTGTCAACAATACATTGAATATCTCTGAACAAGAACACTCACATTTGAAAACAATAACTTCTTGGCTCCACAATAACTAACACACTATCTAATCTGAGAATCGTTCCTAAAGAATCTCGAAGAGAGATGATGATAAACCTGTATATAGTGGAACTGAGAGGTGGAGTTTTCACGGAGAGAACGAGCGGAGCGGATGGCGGAATCCGTCGATTCCTTCACCGTACGCTGGAAACCATCCACCCATTTCTCTGCTCCTCCTCCTATGGCTTCCTCCACCGAATCAACCACCCCGATCGCTGTATGCTCCGTCACATTCGCTGGAGCCGAATCATCGGTAACGCCGGTTGCTTCCGTTTCGTTCATCGTCGGAGATTTTAGCACCGGGACGAGCCTTCTCCTCCTCTTTTCAAATTCAACTTTTGCCGGTTTGTTTCGGTTCAACTTAATTTCGGGTTTATTTATTTCGGGTTAGCTCTATTATTGTCGTTAATGGGCTTTAGATTGGGTCTGCAACTAAATATATTTTCTTTTTCGTCGTCTTCGTCTTCCTCTTCTTTTCCTCTTTTCTTCGCCTCTCACCATTTCTGCAGACCCGCAGATAAAGAGCTTCTTGGTGGAGAGATCGAAAGAAGAAAGAAGATCACCTTTTCTCCTCTGGATCTTCAGAAAGTAAGAAACTTTTTACAAGTTATGATTTTGTATTTGTTCTTTGTCCTCTAGATCACTTTATGTTTGCATAGGAAAGCTTGATTTTGTTACAAATCTCTTAAGACTTTCCTGTCTGAAATTTGGGAATATGTTCCTGATGACGATGATTCTCCTCAAAATGCGATTCCTTTTATTTAGATCTGCTAATACTGAATTCAAATGGATGAAAGATGGAAACTTTATAGGTTTTTATTGTTCCTTATGTTCTTCTTGTGGTTGTTTCAGAAACGAGAGACAGAGTTAGGTGGAGAAGGAGGAGGAGGAAGAGGCAATGGCGGGTAGGTATTGGTGTCATATGTGTTCACAAGCTGTGAATCCTCTCATTGACACCGAGATCAAATGTCCCTATTGCCAAAGCGGGTTCGTTGAGGAACTCAGCGAAGAGATTAATGGTGGCGGAAGCAGCAGCTTAAGAGAGGTTCAAAACCAAGAGATTGACTTCGGTACGGACGACCGTGCATTGTCTTTATGGGGTCCAATCTTGGTTGGAATGATGAGCAATCCTAGAAGACGTAGAAGGTTTAGGAGGACAGAGTTTGGTCTTGATAATGATGGAAATGACCTCAGCAATTTCGACAATCTTCGTCGTCTTCGCCATAGGGAACATGATGGAGAGATTGATTTAGACAGGGAGGTTGATTCTATCATTAGGAGGAGACGAAGAAGCTCAGCTGCGATATTGCAGTTTCTTCAAGGCATTCGTGAAGGGATTAACTCAGATCATGAGAGCTCAGACGGGAACACTACTTCTCTTTCTGCAATTGGAGATTACTTAGCTCGACCGGAGTTAGACCACTTGCTTCGAAATCTAGCTGATAACGATCTAACACGACGACACGGGACTCTTCCTGCACGAAAAGAAGCAGTGGAGAATCTACCAACGGTTAAGATACGCGAGCCGTTGCAATGCTCAGTTTGTTTGGATGAGTTTGAGAAAGGAAGTGAAGCTAAAGAGATGCCGTGTAAGCACAAGTTTCACGTTCGGTGTATAGTACCGTGGCTTGAGCTTCACAGTTCGTGTCCCGTGTGCCGATATGAACTACCTCCTGATGATGAGTTAAAGACTGATCTGGTGAGACCGAGAACAAGAAGTGTAGGGGTCAACTTAAGTAATGAGAATGTGGAAGAGGATGCAAGGAACGCTAATGGGAACGAGAGAAGGTTCTCATTACCGTGGCCGTTCAGTGGATTGTTCTCTTCCTCCTCTTCGTCATCAGGATCAACATCAGGGTCGTCTCAGCTCAATGAGAACTCAAGTTAAGGATTAATAAGAAGAAGAAAACACAAAAACAAAACAATCTCTACCCCTTTCTATGTTCGTCAACTTTGAAGTACATAAGATCGCTTTTGAGGAATGGAGTAGTTTCTTTGTTTGTTTTATATCATCTTGCTAGGAACAAATGTTACTCTCAAGTGAATTCTTTGAACCTATTTGCACAGTTAAAATGATTTATCATATGGATTTGTTTGTGTGCTTTCTTTGTTTGTTTGAAAAGATAAAGAAGGGATTTAGATTTGGTGGGATTTATGTTGAGAGGGAGAGACATGTGATCATGGTTGTGGACTCCATCCTCCAACGAATCCAAAAGTTGTGTGATCACGAGCCAGTTGATTCACGTCACGCAAACGCTTTATCTGATTCGACGGTAACAACACTTGCTATTTCTAATTCTTGAAGTTTTATGTATGCTATCACTACAAGATGAAAATTTTTAACAAGAGAAATCTTACCAATCAACTACCTATTGTATATATAATATAACTCACCAAGTTCGTATGTAATGGCCTATTAGCTCAGTTGGTTAGAGCGTCGTGCTAATAACGCGAAGGTCACAGGTTCGATCCCTGTATAGGCCACTTTTTGTTTTTCTAAACCAACCGTTTATTGAAAGACTAAAGACTGTTAAAACGGTGTCGTGTGTCTTTGCTTTTCCGATATTTTTTTATTTTATCGGATATCGTTATCTGCTTCTCACTAAACACGAAGAAGAAGCAAGAGGAGAGCTCCGAAACCAAAAATGGAGGGAACCATCTCTCCGCTTTGCCTACGTCATTCCTCAACTCTATCTTACTTCTCCAGCAACCTTTCACTAGACTCTCACCGTACTCTTGGTTTCACTACATCTGTTGATTCACTCCGGCCAACGAATTTTGTTAGACGGTCGTCGTCACTACGTCTGTTTCTTTCTCCGCCGAGAGGCGCTCTCCGTACGCCGACACTCACCGCTGAGGAAGTGAAAGATGTTCCGATGCCGAAGGTTGATAAGAGCGGTCGATTAAGCAGTCCCCGCGCCGCCCGCGAGCTCGCTCTGTATGTCTTCCCTCTCTGTTTGGTTCTGTAATTAGAGTTCCATGAGCTTGTTTTAGGGTTTCACCTATAACCCTAAACCCAAAAGAACTTAGCTTTTAATGAACTAGCATATGATTCTTTGATATTAGTATTGAGTGATGAATGAACCATGTTGGTATATGATGTTGACAGTGTAATACTTTATGCCGCATGCTTAGAAGGCTCTGACCCTATTCGTCTCTTTGAAAAAAGGATCAATGCAAGAAGAGGTAAGTTGATACTGACACTTTATTTCACTTTTTGAAGTCATGAATGTAGGAATCTCATTGTAATTTTCATGTGGTTATGTTCATACTAAGAGATCCCTCACTATGTGGATCATTTGCATGATTCTTATGAATTTAAATGCGTGTGACATGACTTCATGATTGGTTTGTGCAGAGCCTGGTTACGAGTTTGACAAGTCTTCTTTGTTGAAATACAACCACATGAGCTTTGGAGGACCTCCTGTTAAAACGGAAACTAGTGAAGAGGAAGATGAGCTTGTGCGCCATGATGAAAACGAATCGAAGATTGGTAGTTTTTTTAATTCTCTTCAAAATAAGTTTCTCAAGTCAATTTTCCTCTTTTAACTATTACTTGTTGTTGTTGATTCTCCTGTTTCTGCAGAAGCAGAAGTGCTTTCAGCTCCTCCAAAGCTGGTGTACAGCAAACTTGTTTTACGGTAATCTATTTTAACGTATCAATGTAAATACTAATTGCTGCTTACTCTTCTGGTTATCTTATTCCCGCTATGTGTTTTCCCAAAGGTTTGCAAAGAAACTCTTGGCTGCAGTGGCTGATAAATGGGATACTCATGTCGTCGTCATCGAGAAAATCTCCCCTCCAGATTGGAAGGTAATAAACTGAACAGACTTTGAAATTCAACTCCAGATTGGCCCTTTCTTGTGATAGCTCTCGCTTAGTACTAGAAGCAGCTTCTTATTTTGGTTGTGTGACTGTATACATATCTTTTCATCTCGTACTACGGATAAAATACCTTTATGGACGTTGCTGCACCTATCGCAGAGTGCACCAGCTGGAAGAATACTAGAGTTTTCCATTCTTCACTTAGCAATGTCTGAAATTGCAGTCATTGAAACCCGACACCCGATTGTCATTAACGAGGTATTTCTCTCTCTATGTATATATATATGTCTCCATCTTCAGTTAGCTTTGCAATGCGATGACCTTGTGAACTAACACTGTAACAATAATGATGCGGAAAAAGGCTGTTGATCTTGCAAAACGGTTCTGCGATGGGTCAGCGCCACGCATAATCAACGGATGCCTTAGGACATTTGTCAAGGATAGAGCACCAACACCTCAAGCTTTAGAATCAAAGCAAGAAGTGTCGGTTTAAGTTAAGAACAAACCCGCATCTACGTTTGGAGGCAAGCAGACCTCAGATTTTGGTTCGTCTGGGAATAGTTCGTAAGTAAAGTGTTGATCCGATGATCTTAGAGTCTAGACCAGGAGAGATTCTGGTCCGAAGCTTTTGGTAACTGAGACTGAATCTATCTAGTAATCCATTGCAGCTCAACATGATTATTGCTAAGAACACAACATGCCCAATATAATGTATAATGTATTCTCCCTTATGTAGTTGCTTTAATGTTATCATCTTTCAACTTGTGTCCCATATTTTGAGAAAGTAAAAGTTGTATAATCAGTTTAGTTTTTTGTTACACGTTCAAATTGTTCATGAGTAACCAACCAACAAAAGAATTCGTCTCCCTACACAATTCGATACATTAGTCCAACCAAGAACTAAACACAGCCATGATTAAGAAAAGAGATCAAGAACACTAAGTGAGTTATATGATTGTTCAGTCGAAAAGAAGCTGACACGAAGCAGAAGCTGTAGCTACAGATCCCAAATCCTTGACCATTCGATACTTCTTTCCCAAGTAAGTTGATTTTGGAGAGAATGTCGCCGTCTTTAAACAAGTAGCATTCTTTAGTACATATGTTGCCATCTCTCTATCTCTTTGTCTTCCTCTGTACCCGAACCACTCAAAAGCCTCAAGACTGTGCAGTAAACACTCTGGAACAGAACTCCGCGGCTTCCAGCCAGTTGGGATATCCATGCCAGAGACAGATATGCGAGAGAAATCTATGCCCAAATAAAGTTTCTAAAGACCATGGACATAGTTAACAATCAACAACATAGTCATCAGACAAGACACAATAGTACTGGAAAACTTCAACCGGATAAAAGTGTATTAAAGAGACCACATACATCAATGAGTTTGAGAAATCGTAGTTTGGGAGAATACTGGAGCATACAAGTAAGTAGATCCCACCAACCTACAGCAAATGTATACAAGTCTAGATGGACAAGCTGGTTGAAGATCATACCAGAAGGATTCACAACCTGTTTCATATGCAACTACATAAGTAATATATAATATACTGAGAGGACGATTTAATGTATCTGTAGTTTGGTATTACCTCTGTAAGTGGTTGCTTTAGCGTAAGATGACGAACAGAACTGAGAGGTTTCAGAAACTTGTGGGTACTAGCTGCACCAAAGCTAACACGTGCCCTTACCAGCTCAGGCATGTTTTCAATTTGACGGAAGTTGCAACTTGCCGCATCACTAATATCAAGGTACTTCAAAGAAGGGGCGTCTAGCACATACAGCCCACGTGTTCCAGAACTTGAATCGGACATATGTAGCCTTTGTAAGGAAGGCATCACGAGACTGACATCCATTGGTGGGTCTTCAATTGGTGGGTCTCCAATACGATGTTCCACAACCACGGACAGTGCTTCAAGATTTGGACAACCGGATAAAAGTCTTTGTAGAGACGTGTTGTTTGCGTAAGTGACAAACTTAAGGCTCAGAGTTGCGAGAGACGGGAGACGAACGTGAACAGGAACATCAAGAAAAACGCAGTTTATGAGTGTCAGTCTCTGAAGCGTTTCAGAGGTATATAGACTACTCGGCAAAGTAACAGGCCCTTTCTTGGAAGAACGTATATCAATATGCAGCTCATGCACATGGCGACTAACTGCAAGATTAATCCAAAATCCAGTACCTACAAAGGGACAGTCAGGGCCAACACTCAGATGCAAATGTTCTAGAACTGGTGCCTTGTTTGATAGGAAAGACTTGTAAACAAACTGCGTGAAGAGCTTGTAATCACCATTGTGATTGCTATCGTCGTATCCAAGTCCTGGAACTAAAGTCCAAAGAGAACGCCATCTTCTGGACAAAAGACTTGTGGCCATAACATCTGTTGTCGTGTTGAGTGACAATATTCGCAAGAGCAAATCATCCGGAAGATGACTGATGATGTCCATGTAAGAACTAGTAGTGACCAAAGGACAATAGCAAGGAGAGGGGATGATTCACGATCTGAATAGTCAGAAGAGTTTAGATCCATGTAAGAACTAGTAGTCACCAAAGGAAATGGCAAGGAGAGGGGATGATTAGGTTAAGTTTCTTGGTAGAGGATCCAATAAACCCTAGATTACCAAAGTATAACTCAAAGGAATAAAGCAGCGATTAAATTAAAACGGGCCAGGCTTTCTCATTATAGAATCTTATATCCATCATCTCTTTCAAGGTGAGCCCACAACATTACATGTTATTCTCTCAGCTACTTTGCAACAAAACCACCGTTGCTCAAGAACACAACCAAGGTACTTCTAACTCTATGGAACCCATTTGTCCAAACAATCTCTCCAAACACATACCGACCAGAGGATGTCTTGGTGGGCGTGAATGTAACATAATACGAGTGTTCTTGTTGGCATTTCGAGAACACCAGAATCCGCGGCCAGATTTCAACTTGCACTCCCACTGGTCGACGGATGTCCACGAAGTACACCGTGTTTTTGTTTGGACCAACGTTGCTTACAGTACGTTTTATGGTCCTAGTGAATCTTAGGCTCGGTATGGTAATAGATGGATAGTTGAAATCAGCATTGGTTCGATAAGAGTGTGATGGAAGGCATGTTGTGGATGATTCTGAATGGAGAAGAAGCATGGACTTGATTTGTTGATCTGTATAGCCAATGTTGCACAAGAAGAGCACGTAGTCTTCCGTTCTGGTATTGTAAACCAGACCAGGGTCCATTGCTTTCAATGGGTTTATATGCCCAGCACCGATATCAAACGGGTCAGTGGGTTTCATTGAACCACCAGAGAGGATCAAGTCATTGCTCGTGTCTCTTGTACCCGCTGGAAACGGAAAGAAGATGGATTACTATCATATATGAGTTTGTCAGTACGAAACTATATAAGAGCTAACCTGTGGTCATGATAGCGCTTCTGATTGCAGCTGGTGACCAATCAGGGTGGGCAGATTGGAGAAGCGCCATAACTCCAGCTACATGAGGACATGACATTGACGTTCCCGACTGGAAGTTCCACTCAACAGATCGGTGGTCTCCTGGTAACAATGTAGGTGGAGTTTTAGGAGGCCATGCTCCCAAGATCCCAATGCCAGGCGCTGTAATATCTGGCTGCACACACCATATATAGATACACCAAAAGACCAATACTCTCACAAAGCTGAGGAATCTGGCACTATCTCAAATTAATCTAGACAACAGTATAGACTCAAACGTACAACTTAGTTGTACCTTGAGAATATCAGGTGATAGTGAGCTAGGTCCTCTTGAGGAGAAATATGCAACAGAAGGTGCTGTAATCTTTCCAATAACAGTTTTGCTCGGTCCAACTTTCACCATTGGCACTCTTCAATTTTTACCAAAAGCAATATAATAAGTTTGTTTTCTTCTATAACCATATATCAGACTAGTGCATGGAAAGTTAGAAACAGTATCTGGCTTACGTAGGCGAACGATCAAGATAGTTCCTGATCCTAGTCCCACTAAGGATATCAACACGAACTGTTGGGATCTTGTCTACTTCTTCGACAAGTTGTTTTGTGGGTGAGGCTGCAAATATTAACGCTGATGCATTTGCTCTTATGGCAGCAGCTTGTGCTTCTTCAATGAACTGAACAGGACCCAAAGTAGAGAAGCATAGAATTATCATCTCATTGGCTAGTTTCTTTAGCCAGTTCTCCCATTTGCAAACCCTGCACACATCAAGTCTCTACAGTAATACACCATTTACGCTAATAAGCTACGAATTAGAGTGTTGAGTTGAGCAAATACCCTCCATCAAAATACGTTGTTGCAAGAGCTAATGTAGCAGTGATCTCCTGAGAAACCAAGCTCTGTCCCTGAAAAATTGGAACTTTTTAAAGTTCCGTCTTTTCTTAAAGTCTACAAAGGTACGAGCTTTAAGGTCAGTACCGTGAGAGTGTAACCACCGTCGAGAACAATGTTTGTGGGGAAACTCCGATCTATCGTCGAAGCCGCGACGGAAACCGCCCAAGGAGCAACATTCTGAACAAGACCAAGATCAGGCCCATCATTCCCGCCGGAGAAAACCACGCTAACACCTCTCTCCGCCGCGTGAAAAGCTCCAATATCCGCGCTGGACTCGAAAAACGGCGTTAAAGGCGGAGACGAACCGAAAGACGCCGAGATCACGTGCACGCCGTCGCGGACCGCGTCGTCAAAAGCCGCCAAGATATCAGCCTCCGTGCAAACCCCTTCGAGATCCTTCCCCCAGCACGTCTTGTACACCGCTAGCCTCGCCGATGGAGCTCCGCCACGAGCGGTGCCGCAAGCGAAACCGGAGACGTTGGAAACGACGGATCCAACGGCGGTGGAAGCTGTGTGTGTGCCGTGACCGAGGTAATCGCGCGGCGATCTGTATTCACGATCTCGCGTACGGTCAAGCTCCCCGTACGTCTCCTCGAATCCTTTGAGGTAAAATCGAGCGCCGATGAGTTTGCGATTGCAATGTACGTCTCCTCCGACGCATTTTCCGTTCCACGATGAAGGTATCGGTTTCGCCTCCGGTGGTTCCTTAAAACTCTCCGATTCCGGCCAAATCCCTAATTAATCGAAAGTTAAACATTAAGAGAGATCTGAAAGAAGGAAGAGTCTGAGATAGAGAAGAGACCAGTATCAAAGATTCCGACGATGACGTCGGAGCCATAGGCAAGCTGCGGCGGAGGAGTATGGCCGGCACTGTCGACGGTGAGACCTAAGAAGTCCCAACTCCTTGTTGTGTGCAGTTTCAAGCTTTTGCTTTTGAAAACCGTTATGATTCCCTGGTTCATTTCTATAGTAACTGCCCGGTTAGTGTTAACCAAAATTGTTGCAGGAAAAATCGATTTCCAAACCGGTTTTTATGATAGGTAATTAGCAATTTAGTAAGTTAGGTTCCACTGGTTCGATTGGATTTTTATATTACTGGTTCTACTGATATTGTTATTTGGCCAAGGATAACCAAAAACTAAACCGAATTCTTTAACGGTCGGTATAATTTTGCCGCCATAATATAAAGATGGAAGTATTTACTTGCTAAATAAGCAGCTTGTGTAGAGTTGAGTTTTGCAGAGAAGCCTGAGAAGCCGTAGGTGTAACTGTACAACATGGATCGTTCCGCATCTTCTTTGCTATAACAAGATATATTATTTTTCAAAAAGGACTGTACTATAGATTAGTTTTGAGGAGGGTAAAAGGATAAAGGAACCTTGTAAAGACTTGTGAAAGAAGATGAAGATGGTGGCTTGAAGTTAAAGCAAAGTTTTGAAGCCGGTTTGCGCCTAAATAGACAATGTAAACCTGCAAAAGAGGGTGAAGAAGACATGCCAAAGCCAATCAAGAAACACATATCTGCTAATGAAAAGGTTTTCATGCACCGGTTTAGGAGTTAGTGATATACATGAGAAATTGATGTTGTTGCTTGAACTGATGAGTGAAGAAGTAGTAATATAAGAGCAAAAGAGATGCCACCAAGAAGTCTTGTCATTGATGTTATACGGCCTGAAACTTGAGTGCCCAAAATTACAAATTGCTGCTGCAAATCACTCAGATTTATATAACTAATTCAAACTCAAGTTGATATTAATGGTGTATAGTCTATCATTGTGACTAACTCAAGAAGGCATAGGCTCAAGAGTCAACATTATTCACACTTTTAGGTCTTCAGTTGTGTAATTAGATTGCTTAGAATTTCTCTAAGACTAGGCATGTACTGAAAGACGTCTTCCTTTTGTTCTATAGCTTCTCTTTTATCATTAAATCTACAACATGTTGTTATGGGTCGGTTCAATTAGAGCTAAGACCATGATCAATGGTGGTTCTTAAGAGGGTTCTTAAGGGGTGGGACTCACTTTTTTAAAAAAAACCACCCTTAAAACTCTTCTCTAAGAACCCAACTCTTAAACTATTCACGGGCCCCACTGACATGTGGCGGTCCGTGATTGGATAATTTTTTTTTTTTTTTTTTTTTTTAAAATCTGACAAAAAAGTAAAAAAAAAGAAGTTAAAAGCCCCAAAGGGGCTCTTAGGGTTAATCATGCTCTAAGAGCCTAAGAGCTAAGCTATAACTAGCTAGTTTGATTAGCAGTGTTCCTTTGTAGAGTTTTAAAGTTTGCGAGTTCCATCATTCTAACTTCTACCCTAAGTTTAACATTCCTACACAGTTTTGTTCCAAAGAACTTATAAGATATCATCAATTAACTACAGATAAAAAAAAAACACATACAAACCAAACAAAAGGAGGATGCATGTAATCTTTTTCTGAAACGCTGCCGTATTAGGATTTAATAGCGTGGCAATCCTGTGCTTCCATCTCATGATTTAGCAAATACAAAATGTCCATTGGACCTTATGAAAGATGTCCAATTCCTTAAAACCAAACAAAGGGTGAAGATCTCTGCATATTATATGGATATCTTGTTGTAGCAAACTGATCTAAGATCATCTCCAAAGAGAGTATACTAGTGAGTTATTAACTTTAAAAATAAAAAACTTAGAAAAATAGGAAAATAAAGTGTAATGAGGTTTTTAAATTACCACTTATAAGAAACTCATTAATATCTTTAATGTCATATGTCCATTTATTGTCCACTTATTGATCATCTAAGTTTTTATAGAAAATTAAATACAATTAGATAAACAAATTGTATTAAGATAATAATATTAGTTTGCTTAGATACTTGTTTTTAGATACTAACCAATAATGTTGCTCTTAATGATATTATATGGATATCTTGTTTCGGTTTTGTGGATGGCTGAATATTATATGAAGAAAAAAAAACGGATCATGCAATAACTGATGTCTAATGATATTGAAGTCAACATGGCAACAAAGGGTGAAGATCTGGAAACCCCCTAACCTTTCTGTATACACAAACACAGACAAAAAGCAGGCGTAAATCACGGAGTAATCATCTCTTCAAACACAAAGAAAAGAACCGAAGCAGAAACGTTCTGTTGGTAAACACTGTTCAGACATATATGGTGTTCAGTGGCGGGACTGTTCTGTCGGTAGCCTATTTGTCGGCTGACATGTGGCAGAGATTGCGGCGGATCCCACCGTCTGAACGCATTGTCAGCAGCGAGATGCTTAACCTTGTCTGCTGCTTCCCCCTCCAGGAAGTGGGTCGATTAGCTTTATGGCTTTTGACTTTTCTTTCTCTTCCTCCTCCAGGTTTTCTATATCCTGAAGCTGACGAAGAAGACGATCGTGATCGCGGTTTTGCTTATGGCTCATATTCAGCTGTCTTCGCTTCATATTAGTATCACTTTCATTTACATTTTGAGTGTTCACATTATTAGTTAGATCTTCATTATCTTTTGTTCTAAGTCTCTCTTGGTTATGTGAGCTTGCTTTGTTTGTTTCTTGGATTCCAAGAAAGAAGCTTGTTTATACTACTTTGCAAGTGTGAATTCAGTTCTACTTCTTCAATCTTTATTATTAGGCCATTGGCATTACTGGTCCCTATAAGAGTTTACTAGAGCATTATAATTGTATAGATACTTCACTACAAAATCTTAAACACGTTTATAGATTTACAAAGAACAAGTCATAAATAATTTACTTGACTATTTGTACTCTGTTTCAAAAAGTTACATATTCTAGATTTTTCACACATATTAAGAAAACACATTAAATTTCAATTGTAAGTACATTGTTTTTTGTAAATAACAATTTCCCATAACTTTTAACCAATAAAAATTCAATAAACAATATTAATTTTTTTAGAATTCACAGTTTTTCATTAAATAATACACTGAAAAGGTAAAAAATGCATCTTTTAGAAACAATTTTTTTTTCTAAAACATGAATCTTTGTGAAACGGAGGGAGTAATAAATTGCAAACCTTCGTTTATAAATTAAGAGCACATGGTGCCATCAATCAGATTCCAAATTATTTGCGTAATAAAGAAACAGCAAAACAGCTCATTGGTGTACTCATATTCTATTATTTTCATGATTGTCACAGGAAAAAGAAAACAAAACAAAAGTTTTCTATTTCTTTTACGCTTTGTTAAAGAAAACGGTCGCAACGTGAACTGTATTAATTGGGAAAAAAACACCTTATGAACTGTACTATTTTTTTTGGTAAAATGAACTGTATAATCTTTGACCCAACCCAGCATAGAGTATTAATTATATCAATTTCTCCACGAAACAAACAGTAGATAACAACTAAATCTGCAGTAGTTAACTTACAAAGATCTAGTGAAAGATTGTGACTTGAAAACGAATAAGTTTTTTTTTCCTGAAACAATAAAAAGAGTTAAAACAAACAATTCAGTACAAAAACGAATGTTTGGGTTTGGTGTTGATTAAACTGTAAAGTGACACATGCACAGTTGGCCTAACACCTATTCATGTGTATATATAACCCACAAATGATAACACATAACGACACACAAAAATATAAACTCTTCTCTTTGTTGCCTTTCTCAAGAATCATCAATGGATGCAATGAAGATGAAACTCTTTGTGGGTGTTTTAGTGGTCGGGATGGCCTTCTCTGCCGTGCAACAGGCTGCCGCCGTGGAGGCTCCGGCTCCGAGCCCTACCTCTGATGCTTCTTTGTCTATCCCCACTTTTGTAGCTACCGTAGCCACTTTGGCATTTGGGTTTCTCTTCTAATCAAATTTGTTTTTGACTTTTTAGTTTATATAGAAATCATATCTTGATTTCATATCTTTTTTCACTCATGTATTGTTTAAAGACTGCCACATCCGAATATTAATAAAAAACATCTATATCACTTTTTATTGACCAGTGTAGTTCTGAGAAACTCTTTAGCAAAAATGTGTAATTTGTCAAGTCATAAGTTTGGTAACTAAATGAAGATTAAGCTAGTGGAAATTTAGATCTTAAATCATTATTTTAATTAAAGGTTAGAGATAGAGTTTTAGTGGGAGGAGACAACAAGCAGACACCTTAATTAATTGTAAGCTTTATAATCATGACATCTTCTAAGAAAAGTACGATTTACTTAAACTATACTAACATGACTTTCAACTTCTCTGTAGTGATTTTTCATCTTGATCATAACAGTTGCTTTGCCTTGTTCTGAATACTCAGATACGATCACATTAATTTGACAAAAAAACAAATAAATTTTATGTTAATGGAAGGTGTAGAGATGTTGCTTCTATGGAGGGTGTAGAGAAGTTGCTTCTAAGAACGGTTGTAAACTGACAAATAGTGTTTGGTTGGCTTACAACAAAATACTATAAACATTTGAGCTTGTGGCATAATCTTACAAGATCATAAGCTAGTGAATGCAATGGGCTACACCCTTCTACGTACGTAAAAAAAAAGTTTTTCTGTGGATGATGCTGAGAAGCGTTTATAAAAAGATTAGGGTTTCAATCTTTAGGATGGATGCTTTCACAGTTCTTATAATCTCGGAGCTTCTGAGTTGCATTGATTAAGGTGTTACAAGCTATATATGAAAACTTTTAGAGTGTGGACAAAGATTACAGATTCATAAATGTTAATTTAGCTCTTAGGAAAACCTTGTGTCGTAGTCCGCAAGGATCCATAAAACCTCGTTGTTCAAAACGGCAAATCACGTCCGCGTTCGAAACATCTCGAACCCAATAACGAATTTGCTACTGGGCCTAGGCTTTTTACGGCCCAACTCTAATTTGCTTTAATATTAATATTAAAATTAAAAAAAAAAGTAGGAAAAGGAAGTAAAAAAGATATGGCAATAAGCCTAAATCTTGTTCCGGTTATAGCAGCTGCACCGCCGTCTTCTCTCTTCACCTTCACTCGTCTCCATCACTTGCCTTCTTATTCTCCTTCTGGTAAAATGCTCTCCTCTGAGCTTTAGGGGTAGCATTTCTATTGCAATATATGTGAGATAAGACTATTGTTATGTAACAGAACCAATGAACGTTACAATCAAGTTTTGTCATTTCTTCTCTTCCTTTGTTAAAGTTTGCTCCTTTTTGCATGTACTGGTACTTCTGCTTATGTCTTGTTTTGTAACCTAAGACAGGCGTATTGAGAGCAACGGCTAAGAGATTTGCTTTTGTAACCAAGTCAGTGTCAGTGACAACAACCATGGCGTCTTCTGTAAGTGAGACAGTGTAATATAACACTCTTCTTTTCCTGTTTCATGACTGATTATTTTTTTGAGTGCTGTGACAGGTTCAAGAACACCCCGGGAATCTAAAACGTCAGGTGGAGAAGCTCTTTGATGCCTCTCTGAGATCAACGGTTCCTGATGAAACTGGTGTTGAGACAGAAGTCGCTGCCTCCCTTCCTGGAAAGCCTGGAGATTACCAATGGTTCTCCCTCTTACACTTAAAACACAAATGAAGCTCAAGTTCCTATTATTAAGTTCCTTTCTGGTTTGTTGAATTAACATCATATTGTTTTCTCTGCAGTAATAACGCAATGGGTCTATGGTCCATTATTAAAGGAAAGAAAACTCAGTTCAAGGGTCCTCCAGCTGTTGGACAGGTTTTGTATGCTCTAGCAGATTCTTATTGGCTCTTTCTTAACTCTTTCATCTTGTTTACTTTTTTTTTTTTCACATAGGCCCTTTTGAAGAATCTACCTGCTTCTGAGATGGTGGAGTCATGCTCTGTGGCTGGGCCTGGTTTTGTTAATGTCATACTATCATCCAAGTGGATGGCTAAGGTTGCTGCTGCTGTTTTTATAATCGTTTTCTTGTCCTCGTATAAATACTTTATGTGTTAGCATTATTGCGTTTCTAATATGCAGAGTATTGAAAACATGCTTATCGATGGAATCGACACATGGGCGCCTACTCTTCCAGTTAAGAGAGCTGTAGTTGATTTTTCATCTCCCAACATTGCAAAAGAAATGCATGTTGGTCATCTAAGATCAACTATCATCGGTGACACGCTTGCTCGCATGCTTGAGTACTCGAAGGTTGAAGTTTTACGCAGAAACCATGTTGGTGACTGGGGAACACAGGTAGCTACTTCTCTGTTCTTCAAATAGTTTCTTAAATTGTATTCCAATTTTTATCAAAGAAATAAATAAAAAATCTGTTTTGATTCTGCAGTTTGGCATGCTCATTGAGTACCTGTTTGAGAAAGTTCCTGATACAGAGAGTGTGACTGAGACAGCAATTGGAGATCTTCAGGTCAGCTGCCTTTGGTGTAATACACTTTATGTGAAGAACTAAAGCAATTTAGTTTCTAACCTCAAATGTTATCTGACAGACGTTTTACAAAGAATCAAAGAGTAAATTTGATTCGGATCCGGAGTTCAAGGAAAAGGCACAAAAGGCTGTGGTCCGTCTACAGGTAAATACATTTTTTCCTTTCATGAAGTATTGGTGCTGTCTTCTTCTGTTTGTCAGTGTTTCAATATGCAGCTGCTTTGGTGTTAGGGTGGAGATGCTATTTACCGCAAGGCCTGGACTAAGATTTGTGATATTAGCCGTGCCGAGTTTGCCAAGGTTTATCAACGCCTTCGAGTTGAGCTTGAAGAAAAGGTAAAGGAGTAGATGGACATATACTTATATTGTTTGAGACAGAATAGAAGAAAAAAGGAGTTACATGGATGGTTAATGAAAATTACATTGATCCATGACAGGGAGAGAGCTTTTACAACCCTTATATAGCTAAAGTAATTGAGGAATTGAATAGCAAGGGGTTGATTGAAGAAAGTGAGGGTGCTCGTGTGATTTTCCTCGAAGGCTTCAACATCCCACTCATGGTTGTAAAGAGTGACGGTGGCTTTAACTATGCCTCAACAGATCTGACTGCTCTTTGGTGTGTTATCTTTGTGTTTGTATATGCTGAAGTGTAACTTGCATAGTGTTTAATAATGAATTGTCTGATGATGCTAAAATCTGGCGCCCAGGTATCGACTTAATGAAGAGAAAGCTGAGTGGATTATATATGTGACCGATGTTGGCCAGCAGCAGCACTTTAGCATGTTCTTCAAAGTATGGTTGATGAATAGCTTTTTTATTGTTTTGATGTGTCTTGCTTAAGAGTATCAGTCCTAACTGTGGTTATATCCTGTTACTATGAATCAGGCAGCCAGAAAAGCAGGTTGGCTTCCAGAAAGTGATAAAACTTACCCTAGAGTAGACCATGTTGGTTTTGGTCTCGTCAAGGGGGAAGATGGCAAGCGATTCAGAACTCGGTCTTCAGAAGTAGTCCGCTTAGTTGATTTGCTAGATGAGGCCAAGACTCGCAGCAAAACTGCCCTTGTTGAGCGTGGTATGGTATCTAACTTTGTGTCAGCATTTTTAATTGTTTAGCCATTAACTTTGTTGTGGTCTTACTCATTCTTTATAATGTTGTTTTTCTGTTTAGGTAAGGACAAAGAATGGACTCCCGAGGAGCTGGACCAAACAGCTGAGGCAGTTGGATATGGTGCGGTGAAGTGAGTGTTGTGATTAAAGCTGAACAAACATGATGAATGTTCTACCAGCTGTTTTGATATTTTTATGGCACTGCTAACTTGCGGTTTTTGTTTAATATTTCTTTCAAGGTATGCTGACCTGAAGAACAACAGATCGACAAGTTATATTTTCAACTTCGATCAAATGCTTAGTGACAAGGTACTTGAATCTGCCACCTAGTTTACATATTTGCATTATGCAGTTAACCTAGAAACTCTTATTGGTCACATGTTATGAGCAGGGAAACACAGCCGTTTACCTTCTTTACGCACATGCTCGGATCTGTTCAATCATCAGAAAATCTGGCAAAGACATAGATGATCTGAAAAAGGTATTTTATCCGCATGATCATAAGTTACTTAACTTTATTCGTTGTTCCTCTGTTCTCTTCCTCTTGACTACAACTGAAGTTTCGTTGAAGAGTAATTCTTATGTTTTGAGCATCTGCTTTATTGCAGACAGGGAAATTAGCATTGGATCATCCAGAAGAACGAGCACTGGGGCTTCACTTGCTTCGATTTGCTGAGGTAACAGAGCTCATAATTAGATACTTTGTTTCAAATTTGACTTATTTTTTACTGTATGAACACAAACCATGTATGAACTATTGCAGACGGTTGAGGCAGCTTGCGCCAACTTGTTGCCACACGTGCTGTGCGAGTACCTCTACGAGTTATCTGAACGCTACACCACATTCTATTCGGTTCATCAGGTTTGGATTCCCAACATTCTACGTTTCTATTTAATGTTGTGATATTAGCCTAGCTGCATTGCTGCATACTCAACCCATATTTTGATCTCACTTAAAACATGAACCGTATTACAGGTCATTGGTTCAGCAGAGGAGGCAAGCCGTCTCCTACTATGTGAAGCAACGGCTATAGTGATGCGGAAATGCTTTCACCTTCTTGGGATAACCCCTGTTTACAAGATTTGAATGCGCCCCAACATTTGTTTTCCTCATTGCAAAATGAATCAGAGGATTTGATGAGTTTTACTTTCAAGTACATTAGTCACTCGGAGAAGTGTTACTTATGATATAAGATTATAAAGTGGAAAAGATTGGAGCATCAGAATTAGATTTCTCACTGAATAGTTACCTAAAAAGTTTATTTTCTTTGACATTTTTGGCATAATGTGAACATGGTGTTATTCAACTGTAAACTCCCTTGTCATGTCATTGAACTGACTTCAGTGAATCTTGAAAGGGTTTTAAGGTTAATTTGGAATTGGAATGACTTGAAGTTGTTCTTGTGGCTTTCATGTAGATTATAGTATTGGGACGGTGGTACCCTTTTGCAGCTCTGATTCAACTGCTCTCCAGAGCTCCTGCATGTCTTCAGATCTTAGAAAAATATGCTAAAACCAAACTTTAGTATGTAGATCAAAAATAAATGACTTTTCATATTCATTTAAACTTATGCTAATATATCTAAATGACTGAAAATAACAAATGATATTTCATATTCATTTAAACATAGTTATATGAAAATTTAGATTTCAGATTTAGATATTTATTAATATGGTATATTTGTAGATCATAATTTGTCATCACCAAAAAGAGATTTGTAATTAGAAGATGATTAGAAAAAAATTATGAACTATTAAATAGTTTGTTAAAATATTTGGATTAAATAATAAGAAAATGAAAAATTTGGAAAAATCATAAAATCTTAAAATAAAATGATAATGTGTCAATTTTTGGTGCCTCACTTATTTAGGTGGTCTCACGAGAAGAAAAGAGAGAAAATTCAATATATATAGATTGTCTTAATGTTATGCTATTAAGTTTATTGTAAGATTATAATTAAGTGAGACATAAATATTTTATATAGTGATGTGCAAAATTAGAGATTGGGTCAATCTTTTAACTCATAAACTATTTCTCTTTCAGTAGTATACCAAGGTCTTCAATATAAATAGCGGTGCTAGGAGTTTGAGCAAACACACAAATTGTAACCAAACAAAAGTCTGCCAAGAAAGACAAAGAAAAATGGAGAAGAAAGAGTTATGGATTAACTTGAGAGAAGAAGATTTAACCTTAGAAACAAAGACTCTAATCTCTTCTCTTCCTTCAGATGAACCTTACCTCGGTCTAAACCTCTGCAAGTACCAAGGTACTTGGTATTACTACAACTTCCTCCAAGGGATCCTCAATGTCCAGAGAGGTCTACAGCCTCAAGACACTGATATCATCATCGCATCTTTCCCTAAATCCGGTACCTTATGGCTCAAGGCACTCACTGTGGCTCTCTTCCAGAGATCAGAGAACCCTTCTTCTGATGATGATCATCTTCTTTTATCCAACAACCCTCATGACCTCGTACCGATTCTTGAGATGCATCTGTATCGCGACACCCATAAACCGGACTTGACCAAGATCTCATGGTCATCCCAAAGGGTGTTCTCCACTCACATGCCGTTCCATACTCTGCAAGAAGCTCTCAAATACTCTCCTTGCAAGGTAGTGTACATCTGCAGGGATGCTAAGGATTGTATGGTGTCACGTTGGCGTTTCATTTGCAGGTGTCTGAACAAAGAAGAGGACAGAAGCATTCTTGAGACTATGTTCGAGTCCTTCTGCAGCGGGGTTGCCTTGTTTGGTCCCTTTTGGGATCATATCCTGAGTTATTGGAAAGCTAGCTTGGAAAACCCTAAGCATGTTCTGTTTATGAAGTACGATGAAATGAAAACAGATCCTCATGGTCAGCTCAAGAAGCTTGCAGAGTTCTTGGGTTGTCCCTTTTCTGAGGAAGAAGAAAAAAATGGATGTGTGGATGAGATCTTGGAGATGTGCTCTCTGCCTAAGCTGAGAAGTTTGGAGGTTAACACGACCGGAGAATCAGTCAATGGCGTTCATAACAAGAACCATTTTCATAAAGGGATAGTCGGTGACTGGAAGAATTATCTAACTCCAGAAATGGGGAACAAAATGGACACGATCATGGAGGAGAAACTCAAAGATTCTGGTCTCAAGTCCTGAGTTATGTTCTAAAATGTATTGTAATAATAAAGTAGCTTGTTCTGATGTATGGTTCATGCTTTGGATTCTGAGTTATAGCCCCTTCCAAAATCTTAGTATTGTATTCTCTAATACTTCTTTTAGTTCGAAATATCATACAAATTGAAACAAAAATATGTTCTAAAACATCAGAGAAACGGAGGGAGTATGTTGTATGTATATATTAGTGTTTATTTTGATTTTGAGTGGTCATATATGTGCATGCTTATGCGTTTCCACTCATAAACTCCAATATTGTAAACACATGATTTGTCTAATCTTGAGTAAAATGAGTTCACCAGTCGTATTTACTTTAAATATATAAATAAATTTTATTATTTATCTTATAAATCAATCTCAGATCATATATAACCCCAGCTAGCTTACATACTCTTAATCGCTAGGGATGTGATTGTGATTACTGATTACATTTAGAGACGACCTGAAAATAATTAACATAAGATAGATATGTAATATATAATACAATTATGCCGTAAATTCACATTAACTCGACAATGTGTTAACATTTGTAAGTGAATCACAGGACTAATTACTTCATAGCCAGATTATTATTATTTTCTCTCCACGTTTTCACCACCTCAAGCTCTCCGGAAAATACTGTAAAATTTCAAAATAGAGTAAAGAATAATAAGTTGAAAACTCAAGAGAATTCGTCCTGTATCATTACTTTTTTTTGTATAACAATATGCAGTATATACTCACTTTTCTTATAAGGGACATGTAGTAAGGCTTGACCTTCTCGACATCAACATGAACTTTGCTCTTGCTATACAAGTCGTACTTGCTGTATATAATAAAAATAATATATATCAACTTAGAGGTTCTAGTTATGATTACGAATCAATTGTTTTAGAAATGTAGTTACTTGAAAACGTGTAGCCACTTGAGGTTCTCTTTGTCTTCCTCGTTCATAAGGTGTGTGTATTCTCCAGCCGTGTGCAATGCTGTAGATATATAATTAATTAACACAACTAAAACTTACTATTCTTAAATATTAATTTATAATGTTTTTCTAAAATGATATAAAAATAATCGAAATACTTACGGTAAAATGAGTGATATCGAATTATGAATTGTCCGGCTGACGGTAAGGTGCTTCCATTCTCCTTAGCCACCTAGGAATTTAATAGTTAACCACTAATTTATACATAGTATTAGTTAAACATTAGTCACTAGAATCACTTTATAATCGGGTTTGAACATAAAATAGTTAACAATTAAACTATCATTCAACTTTTTGAAAATAAAATCAATTTAATATTTGGTATATAAATCAAGCAAAAACAATTACCAGATACATGTAGTCGTCATGGCCCCATGACATCATGACGTTGTTTAAGCCACATCCTTCTGTGTAAATACCAGATTTGGTGTTGTAGGCTTGGTTGTGAAAATCAGGATTTTCCGAAAAATACTGGTGTAAAAAAAGTAAAATAAAAATATTTTAGATCAGTTAATTGTTATTTAGTCATTGTTTGTGTATATGAAATTATTTTAACAAATTTATACACTTCTATATAATATAAGAATTTTATAATGAGATTGATTTAACTATTTATTTAATTTACCTTGTGGTGTACGTTAGATTCATCAAATGCACACCCAACAGGAAATGTGTCACCTGCATGGTTTTGTGAAAGCGAGTAAACAATTAGTTTCATATATATATATGGCAATTTAAACATTAATCACAAATCTAGCTTAAATTACCAACAGTAGCCCATTGAGGAAGTCCTCCGAATTGTGGAAGTGTAATAACCTTCCCAAGATCTGAAAATTCAATGTGATGATTCATTATAAACCACAATTAGGTTTATCCAATAGTTGGAAAAAATCAAATAAAGTTAAAACGGAATAAAATAAAAAGGATTTGAAATGTTCCTAACAACTAAAACTTCATTTAAAGATCAGAACGGATCTAATAGACTGAAACCAAATAATAACAGAAGAAGATTTGAATCTTTTTACGTATCATATTTTAGTTTTCCATACTTAAAAGCCATATTAGATATTTTTTTTATTAATTAATGAAAAAGAATGTTAACAAAGTACCATGAATAAGAGCGGTTAGATGAAGCCAATCTTCATTAGGATAATCTTTGCGGATAGCTTCAGCAGATTGAAGCAAATGCTGAATCTGAGGCTCGTCAAGATCTGGATCACTCTCGTCCACCACCTCGTTAAGTAGCTCACAACATTCCCAAATGCTCATCACCATTTTATCTAATTTTCCATATTCTGCCCTCATTTTTTTCACCTACAAATACATTAAATTTGAAAATCAGTCACATAGCTTTAATAAGATGTCCATGATCGGGTCTAAACCCGGATGAAACATTCGTCTTGGCCATCCAAATTTTAAAAAGCTATATATATATATAGTTTGCACGACATCTAAATTGTTGAAACAAATTTTGTATTAAACTTGTTCTAAATGTTTATAAACCCTAATAAGTTTAGAGACTCTTACAAAATCGACGGTCTGGTTAATGTGTTGTAATCTGTAAAACTCTTCAACGCTCTTCTGCCTCTCACTCTCAGCATCATAGTCCCTGTGACAACAAAACCAATGCATGCATATGGATCAGGTCAAGGTGTAGAGAGTACGTCTCTATAGATCCATCCAAAACAATAAAAAGAAAAACTCTAATTTTGTTTATTTAATATTTTTATTTAATTCAGTAAAAAAAAACCTGAATTGACGGCCGAATGCATTCATCTCAGGTGCCAAGAAGGCTTCATCGTGTTCGCTGGCCATTCTTAAGTTGTTCTCGCTCTTCTTCTGGAATGCAGAAACTTCCTCTACTTGGAACAAAAGTATGTATACAAATAAATATATTAAAAATAACAAAGATTTAACAGCAATAAAAAAAAGATTAATTATTTTTCCCAAAAGCCTAAATAATATCGTGATTTTTGGCTGAAATTTTCCATGAAAAGACTCCTATAAATCGTTATTTTACTCAGGAAATAATTTTTGGTTTTTGACATAATCTCTCATTGATATTTGAAGGAAATATAAGCCGGTTTTTGGCTAAATATTTCATTGTATTGCTAGGAGAATAGTTTCTTACCAAACATCGGCTTCTCAATAGAGATTGTCATCTTCCAAGAACGGTGAGAAATAATGCAGAGAAAAAAAATCTGGTTTTGCTTTGATCTTAAACTTTTGCGATGAAGACTCTACGAGGTTTAAGGTATATTATATATAGTGGTGGATTGAATTTGGAGATAATTGCTCCCCTTGGTATTAGGAGGAAATCTAAGTCCTCGTTAACGAATTATGTATTTCTTCAAATTTTTTAAAAAAATATTTATCCAAGTTAGAAACGGCTTTTTTTTTATGTATAGATTTCTTGTACTGTTTGTATTATCTGAGGTTTACGACAAAAAAAAAAAATCTAGGATAAAAAAAAATCCAGGATAAGATTTTCTGTTGTGAGTTTTGGAAGTTTTGACTGTTTTGTAATTATTATATAACTAGGTGTTGCGGACTTATATATTTATAATTATTTATATTATTAATTAAAAAATTATAATAATAAATTATTATTTATTTTATTATTTTAATTATATATATATGCTTTTTATTTTATTTTTTAAAATTTTTAATTAAAAAATTCAAATAACAACAAATATATATGAATTTTTTTTTTTAATATATATAATTTTATATAATTTTTATCACTTCTCAAATAATAGTATAGATGTGTGTTTCAGTTATTTAGATAATTATCTATAGTTTCCGATATTTTTGGTAGATTGATTAAATTTTCCGATAACAAAGAGTTGTCCTTAACCTGAAAATACGAATGAGTTTTGTCCTCAAAAGTACGAAAACTTGATTTGTAGCCTTGTACAAGTCAATGCACCGTTAATACAAAGCTGGGATTGACTCAGCATTACGTGGCCTATATTAATATGTTATCTCAAATTCTATAGATGTGCTTTTCCACACATGCATGACGAAATATCTACTCATCACCTACATACCTTCAACATGTAATTCAAATATTTATTGCATGTGTTAACTTTACGCCAACATAAAAATAGCTCATCTGTTTATTTAGTCTTCTAGGAGTCTCGTGTCACAACCCGTACGTTTGTCTATACCAAAAGATGATGGTTTACTTAAGTTGTCTGGTTGAATATTTTTGAGAAGTGATTTGGTTGAATATTGGCTTCGTGGTTAAGATATCTTTCTCGATTTGTAAACAAAGATCTCGAATTTTAGAATGTATTCATAAATGTATAAATAAATTTATTGAAAATAATTTGTATGGAGATATAGGAATTTCTTCAAATGTCATTTTTTGGGTTTAATTTAAATGCATATTTAGGAAAATATTACTTACTATATAAATATTTTGGAAATTTACAAAGATGTATAATATTGTACAAAATTTAGATATCAAATTTAGAAAAGTCTTATAAACCTTTTGAAATGTATTATACATATTTTAGAATATCTTATTAATATACATTAAATTCAAATAAAATAAGATATTTATTAATATATTCATGAAAGCTTTGCTAAATATAAATTTTAAGAAAATATTTTTAAATACACATTTATAAAAAAAAAATCTAAATATTATGAAAATATTATACATATTTATTAATATTAGAAAGATATTATACTTACTAAGAAAGGTTTTCTTAAGCACAAACTTGGAAATATATCATAAACATTGACGAAATATATCATACACATTGACGGAAATATATCATACCATGTAAGACCGATAATATTTGTTTGTTCTGCAGCTTTTAGAATCGATCTCATTGCTGACAGTATAAGCAAAAGATAATTTCATTTCTGTCTCTGGATAATTAGTTACAAAAAAAAAAAAAAAAAAGTTGAAGCTGAGGCATCATCACTCATGCTAACTCTTAAATAATATCAGTCTGAGAACTTGTTTGGAAGTTTTTTTAAAAGTTTCATTACTGTGAACAAAACCATTTTTCTTGCTCACAACAGAGATAACAGAAACAAAGTTTGGTTGATTTCAGAATGGTTTTGAACCGTTTGGTAATATGTCTCACTCTCGCGCCACTACGCCAACTAAACGTCTCTCTGAACAATTCAGGGTGGTTAATTTAAACGCAGGTAACAGGCGCGAAAGTTTGGGAATATGGTTTAGGAACTCTTGGATCAGTTAATTGGGCCTACCAATGAGAATAGATAAATCGTTAAAAACTTTTATAGAGAGATTATAGACAAATCTCTCGTTGTTGACATGGAAATCTATAGTTTTGTGTCAATCATGAGAGATAATTCAGAAACAGTCTGTTTTTAGTACTATTAGCAAAAGAAGAGTCAAAACTTGCACTGTTGCTATCACAGATTTACTCTCAAGTGTTGTATTGGAATGACCTTTATCTCTACCTTGCTTTATATGCATACATATAGTTCCTTAGTTTTTTTACTTCTTCGGATGATTCCTCCAGTAGATGATCCACGTATAGACAAATTCCAGCTCCGCTTCAAAATTCAAAGTAGAAAAAGTCGATATAAAACATTAGTGTCACAAACACATGATATATATATTAGACATGGGGACGGGATCGATGCACCAACCAAAGGGGACCAAATGGAAGCCAGATAGCATCCCACCGGAACTTCGGAAGCCTAGACCACGAGGGAGAGAAGAAGACTATTAGCATAACTCTAATAAAACGAATTGATCCAGGATCTCTGGAGCAAATTGAGATCAAGTGCACTTTATATTCTCTTATGAATGTCTATCAAATGAAAGATAAGATGAAAGGTATAGTACCTCAGTAAGTAGTAAAGCCAAAAGATGGTCAATGCAGATCCAGGAACACAAGAGTACCAGAACCACCGTCTATGATCATTCTTCTTATCTAGTAGCCCGACAATTGAGAGGCAGCAAGTCATGATAGCAATCCACTCTGATCCAAAAACCCGGTAATAAAACTGTTATTTTGGTAAAACTCAAATAACATGCAAAAAAAATAAGTGAAGATCAAGTAGAAAAGTCTTGTGTTCGCAGTAAGGTTTCACTAAAACAGGTTCTAATAACTATACTAGGAGAGAAGCAACAAAGATCAATCCAATAGTTTTCATTCTTCACTATTCCATCAACAGACATATGAAAAAGTGATGTCCACGAACTACAGCCAAAGATTGACCAAGTGAAAGTATGCACCCAACATATCTGTTTTTTTTTTTAACCCAAATTGGCACAAGAGATTACACAGTAAACTTCCACACAAGCGGTACCCCCAGCATCTCTAACGGCGAGAGACAAAGCCAATAAACCATGGATTCAAAGTAAGAACAAGTAGATGTAAGACAAACCAGCTGAAATGACCATCCACGACTTGAGATCTTCCATGAAGTAGGCATGATACCGCTGCTCAGAAAAAACATGACAGCACCTCAGAACTCATGAACTACAGATCAAGCAAACTAAAAGCGCTCTGTATATGTTCGTTCTAAAGAGAAACAAGTGCACATAACTCCATACACAGAGGCAAACTCAGTGTTATGACTACAAAGATTGTTCAAGTAATCAATTTTTTTTAATATACTATCGGCAAGAAATTCATATTTCCATAAGTAAACAACAATCATGTTTAGACTGAGTTTCAAAATTTTAACTGCAACTAAGGACAAGCTCACATGGTGACATCAAATTGCTACAACAACGAAGAAGGGAGAGAGAACACCGTACCAGCTCCCATGGTGACATGAACTGCTGAAAAATGGAGTAGAAGAGGAAACCTCCGTAGCAAATCAGAAGAATCGCGAACACGCTCTACACAAACATTGAGGAATATATAAACATTTCTAAAAAATCCACAACTCTCAAATTGGATAACTCTCATTCGATGATCATACCTTCCATTGCCGACTTTGCTGCGCGTGAGCTTCTTCGAGCGATCGGACGTACTCTTCTTGCTCTGTACAACGAACAAAAAAAAAGTGTTTTACAAACTTAGCCTTACGAATCTACTTACAGGAAAGAAGAAAACCTTGTGTATCAATAGGTCGAGAATCGATGTCGTCAAAAGTAGGAAGGACGAGCTTATCATCATCTTCGTCGTCGTCGTCGCCGCCGTCACGAGTTCTCCGCCATCTTCTCGCTAACTTCTTCATTAGATTTTTTTCTTCAGAGACTTTAGATCGAATTAAGGAAATGTTCAACGTCGTAGAGACATGAGAGTCGTCGTCTACTACACAGCAAAAGTCATTTTAGTCACGGCCCATTTACAAGCCCATATATGAAAGTCCAGTTCTTGAGCCCACAAAGGGCAACTTCCAATCTATCTGCTAAGAAAACAATGTGGACACACTAATACGAATTACGAAATTGACAAACAATGCCTCTAACTTACGAATATAACCTAAAATTGCATCAAGTGACATGTAATTGCGTCAAATGGCAGTTAAACGTCTAACACATATTTAAAAGATAATTTAGGAAAAAAACGATATATAGATTTAGGGATTTAACCATGATAATAGATCAATTATAGAAGAAATGTATATTATATATATTAAACGATTGTTAAAAAGATTTTAATATTCAACTAACTATACATGTATTGAATGGCTTGCGAAGTAGAGATTTGTTCATGGTTAATTGATAATTGGACACTAAAATTATTTACCTTTTTGCATTTGAAAGTTGAAGAATTTTTGGCAAACTTTTTCTTATCACATTAACATCTGATACTGATTTCTAATATTACACAAACTAAAATTTTAAAAGTTAGATATCAACTATATTTCAACTTTATGTATATCTACAATTAAATACAAAATTTTAAATTTAATGTAATTATTATTTTAACACACAATTTTATTAATTTTATTTATAAGATTACTTATAAAGTATTAAATTAAGAAAGAAATATAAAATTTTAAAAAACTACAATTTTCTAAATTTTATATTTTATAAAAAAAAATTTTTATCAAATATATAGTTTCACTAATCTTTATTTTTTATTTTTCATATTATGTAAAATAAATATTAAAATAAAATGTACAAATCATTTATTTATTTATATTGAAATAGTACATTAAATATTCGTAAATATTCGTAATTATTCGTAAATATTTATAAAAAGTTTAAATTATTATAAATCATGCTCGTGGGACTTTGCTAATGATAGCATGTAAGCTTGATTGGCGTGTGAGGTGGGGACTGATCTGACGGCTAAGATTCTCCCAGTTGTCCGATTGACCTTTGACTCTCAAAAAGTAGCATCGAGTTTGAAAATTCTAGCACATATGTTGTGTATGTATGCGAGTTTTTGTTCTTCACATTTTAATTTAAAATAGTATTAACGAAGTTTCGAAATGTACTACATAAGGTTGAACAAACTTTATGGTTTTATAGTAAAGACTTAAAGACTTAAAGACTTAAGAGTCCCTGAAAAATAGAGACCAAACGAGAAATGATCACTCAAGTCTCAAAAGTAGGTCCAGAGTTGTACTTACTTTTATATTTGACTATACATTAGTCATGGACAATAAGATTTCGATATTGTATTCAACAAATTTTCATTGTTTTCTCAAAAAAAAAAAAATTCATTGTATGAAATATAAATGACCTCACGAATATATTTTTAATACGAAAGTTTGATAAGTCTACGTACCCTTCCACTTGTCACAAAATTATAAATACAAATATTAAATCGTTTGACTATATATACGAGCAACAAAATATCATAAAATGTGTACATTATCAAAATACACATGAACTTAAAGTCAAAATCATTTTACGTACAAAGACTTTCCAAGCGTGTATATAAGAGGCGCCCAAAAATTCTACGCGTTAGTTAATCTATTCGAAGAGGCACAATCGTAGCCCATTTTGAAATGTTTCATAAAATTAAATACTTGAAAATATGGTTTTTGCGTACCGTCGATTACTTAATTGGTATACAATATTATATATATATATACTATATATATACCGGAAATGGGATTAATGATCAGTTGACAATGGATACACATGATCAAGTATAAAACGAATATAAGAAATTGTATTAGAGTGTGACCAAAAAAGGGAAATTATATTAGACATGGAGATAGAGACATGCGTATGTATAATGTCAAAGCTCAAAAGTATAAAAGTAGAAAGACTTCAAGCATGTAGATAGAATAGACTAAGTGTCAAATCGGTGATTATTTTAAAAATAGTTATGCCAATGCAAAGTCCACTAATCACAATTTATAATACTTCTTTGACGCTTTTAAAGTCCATTTTAATAAACTTAATTAATGAGAATTCTGTTTTGACGGAGTAGTCAAATCAAAGAATTCTCTTATAGAGCTGTAAGTAGAAGCATTATTTACATCTATAATATAATATATATATATATATATGGTTATACAAGTCAAAATATAAACACAAAGAAACAATTGTAGTTTGTTAGTTGTTACTTGTCACATAACAAAAGTTACATATCCATATATATAATCTAAGAAAAAAAAATCTCAATCTCAAATTTCTAGTGAATGGCATAACAAAAGTTACATATCCATATAGTATAAGACTATAATTCTATAATCTAAGAAAATTCTATAAGTCAGTATATAATATATACGTATAAAAGTAGACGAAATGATTCAGTTGACAAACATCTGAAGCTGTGACTATAGATTAACAAGTTCTCAACTTCGATTTTACTTATGTATATTGAATTATTCAGCTGTCCTTGTTTTCGATCTTGTGATCATCTAAAACAAGTGTATATAAAGAAAAATTATATCAATATGTTTAAGCTTATATTAGTTTGGCTTTATGATGTACATGTATACTTTAATTAGTTGTCCTTAGTTTATTGTTTTATAGGTGCATCATGTAAGAAATGCCTATATTTCCGTAGCATGCAACCTCTGGACGATACCTACCATTCCGTGTTCACAACATGATAATACTTATAACGGCAATTTGCATTATTTATATTTTTATTACAATAGAGACCATTGTCTTTGCTCTGAGGTCATTTGTTTTTATTCATCTAGTGGTATACGTACGACCTCGGCTTTGGCCAAGAGAACGAAATAACTTGGAGACTACTCTAGCTAGAATGAACTAATCAATTAATACAATTATATAATGAAAATTTATTAACTAGTTAGTATAATTACAAAACTATTAATTCGACCTCACCAATACCGTGTTTTCGGATAAATTAAAGTAAGAGAAAAAAGGAACACCTTACTTGTTAGAGTTGTAGAGTGACCAAGTCAAAAAGATCCGACCACATAACAACACTAACCTCTTTGGAAATTACATCAATACTGACACAATCTCATTGAAATCATTTAATTTAGCCCCACTTGCTGTATACAGCAACAAATATCAACTTCGAATAAAAAATAAAAAGTCAACAAATATTATATGTATATATATCAATGGCCTTCAAGAACAATATGAAAATGTTTAGAGATATTTTGTACTGTTCAACATGATAAACAAAAGGAGTTGTTCAATTTTCGTATATAACAGCATATATTACAATCAACCTTAATAAACATGAAATTAACTTGCTTCGTCCAAAGCAAGAAAACAAACAATAATATCTAGAAAAGAGAAACAAATCAAAACCCACTTTCCATTAATGGATTTCAACTAATTGTCTTCTCTTTCCCAAAAAAAAAAAAAAAAAAAACTAATTTCCTCTTACCCCAAGTATTAACCATATAAAAAATTAAAATCGGTTTTAATTTACTTTTGTTTTTTAACAATTCAAAACCTCCTTCGTCGGTCCATGAACTCATGTATTCTCTTCAACGCAATCTCCAAAGTCTTCTCACTCATATTAGCAAAACAAACCCTAAACCATCCAAACTCCGAGCAATGGCACGAAGATCCAGGAGATATATTCAGCTTCAGCTCCTTCAAGATCACATCCCAAAGCTCGAGCTCGCCTTCTTTCGTTTTCGTGTTGAGCAAGAAACCCAAATTCATCCAACAGAACAACCCTGCGTTTCCCTTCAAACACTCGATCCCTTCCTTCTTTAGCCCTTCCACAATTGTCTCGTACCGCCTCCTAAGCCTTTCCCGGTTTAACCTTATGTACTTCTCCGTAAACTCTTCATCCGACAACATAGAAGCCAACATGTGTTGTGTCTGAGACGAGACAAGCGTAAAACTCGACATCCTTCTCGCTGTCCGCACAACATTATCGTTGTACGAGTAAATAGTCCCAACTCGGAAACCGGGAAGACCAAGATCTTTGGAGAGGCTGTAAACGATGTGGACACGTTCCTTGACTGACACGTCATCGATGTTCTCTACGATCTCGGCTACGCTTGTGAATTCTGACGCGTGGAACACCGAGCCGGAGTAGATCTCGTCTGAGACCAAGTGAATGTTCTTGCGTACGCAGAAGTCAAGGAGATCTTCTAGAACCTTTCTTTGGACCGTCGCGCCTAATGGGTTTGATGGGTTGGTTATGAGCACTCCTCGGACTCTAATGTTCGCGTCACGAGCTGTTTCGTATGCCGTCTCGAGCGCCTCTGGGGTTATCTGGAAATGGTTCGAGCTGTCGCAATGAATCGGTACAATTCTCACTCCGGTTCTCCATCTCAAATCTCTATCGAATCTGTAATTAAAAAAAAAACGTTTCTGTAAATACAAGATATACTAAAGGCATGTTTATTGAGGGTCTCATAAGACGTATCTTTTATCGGGATTTAAAAAACGGTTTCTTAGCTCTTAACTAAAAAAGTTAAGAGCTATCTAACTAAAAAAGTTAAGAGACGTTTATTATTATAGAAAGTGTAACGTACCCTGGATAATATGGAGTGGGGACGAGAAGTGCGTCGTTTGGATTGGCGAGGATGAAAGTTAAGAGTTCATTAGCGGCGGTGGCTCCGGCGGTGAGGACGATCCGGTCAGGATCGAATCTAGCTTTACCACCACGGATCTTTTCCATGAAGCTAGCCATGGCTTGTCTGAAAGTTTTGAGACCGTGGTAGTCTTGGAACAGTGCGTTTTCTCTGAAGCCAGATGCTCCTTTTGAACCCCACATCGAGCCTTCTTGGTTCTTCTTCTCTAAGTAACTTTCAAGAAGATCGAATGAGACCTGAAGAAGAGAGATGATCGAGAGAGAGAGAGACGATTAATATACATTATCACAATATATAATAATTATTTTTAACAATAATAGTTGGTAATGGTTAATAATATAGTTACCTGATTCTCGGCGAGACCCATTTGAATGACACCGGAAGGGTTATGTGTTTCATCATAAGGATTTTCATCGTAAGCTTTCCAGCCGGCGAAGTATGGTGAATCTTCACCATGTGTGTCGGAAACCGCCACTCGAGAAAGCTCGACCTTGTTGTCGTTTGATGATGTCTCCATCATTAGAGGAAGACCCATTTTTTCTTTACGCTTCGAACCTTACACGTTACACGTGACAGCTCTGAAACACAACTGGAGAGAGAGAGAAGTGTGTTTGAGTTATACATTTGTGTGAATGAAGGATAAGTATATATAGCAGACGTGACGGAGAGGAAAGACTTTGACAAATTTGATTTTCCTCCTTTTTTAAAAAAATATTATATAGTTTAGTTTCAAAGAAGAAATATGTGTAAAGAATACGGAAGATTCGATTGTGGAAAAAATAGGTTGTCATTGACTTGCAATTGGATGAATAGAAAAGAGTGTTGGCTAATTTTATTTTGTTTTTATTCTGAAATTTCTCGGTTTTCCATCAATAAGAGATGCCACTTCTACAAAGTGTTAATTAACAAGTTCTAAACGTAATGTTGTTTAGAGTTTAGTCCGGTATAATTAGTATAGTTTCCAATAAACGAATGAGTTATCTGTTTTTGAATGTGTATGGTTTTCGGGAACGGTTCAACATATTTGGATTTGTCATTTGCAGCTATATAAACAAAAAAAATAAAAATATTCAATAACGTTTTTTAAATTTTATTTTGTATTATATAGGCCTTGGTAAAATACAATAAGTGTCACAATATAGGACAATTATTATTTGTTTTCCAAAGTTTGATACTTTTGTAAAATGCTCACTATAAACGATGAAGACGTGTTTCCAATATTTTTCCATGGTCTATAATAGGCCATAACAAAAACAAATCAAATTGGTAATACATATTTACATAACAAAAGCTAATAGTACTATATATTAACAAAAAAAATCAGCAGTAGTAATGTTTCTACATTGGGTTTAAATATAACTTAAATTAAAGAGCTAACTATTTAGCACTCCCTCTATGGTGTTTCTGTGATTAAAAAAATAAAATCTCTTATACAGTTTGTGTTAGTTACATAAAATTCACTAAATAAAATTAATTCAATCAATAAAAAATATATTATTTTCTAGTTTGTCGTAAATTTTAAATGACATTAAAATTTATTAAAATTTATGTATAATACATCATTTAGTTTGTAACAAAAATATTTTTTGAAAGCACCAGTTATAATGAAAAGGAAGTACTCCCTCCGTTTCAAATTGATCTATATTCTAGAAAAAAAATTGTTTTAAAAAGATCAATTTTTTATATTTTCAATGCATATAATAATTATAAATTGTAAATTTCAAGAAAATTAATTGTGTTTATTGATTTTTGATTGGATACTTCTTATGGGAAATAGTTAAACACAGAAAATAAAACATTTATAATCAAAATTTAAGATGTTTTCTTAATATGTGTGAAAACTCTAAAATATGTATTTTATTGAAACGGAGGGAGTACCTAATAACATTTATTGAGGATCAGTATATTAAACTCCATAGATGAAAGAAATAGGGAAACAACTAAATTAAATGTTCTGATTCGATGTTGTAAGCAAAATCAAAAGATCGCCTTTTGGAAAAATCGGTTTCGGACAACTGTTAGCTTGTGTCTTCTTCTTCCTCACTTGTCATTTGTCAATACATTTATCTATTTATCATATTATGATTTTTCATATAATTGGTCTTTTTATCTTTCAAAATTTTAGCTATGAGATCTATAACCCAAATACGGTGGTTGAAATTCGATTATATTGAGAGGAGTGGGTGGTGGCTATCCATGTACAACTTCATTAATATCTACCAACTTTTAGACTATATATGATGTTATTATAACTTATAAAGTTTCGGTCATTTACTGGTTACAATGAGAATAAATAGTCTGTAAGTAATTAAGTATACCACTACAGTATTTACAAACTAGAATTCGAATTGATTTTGTACCTTTTCCTTTTTCAGTTAATTTAAATATTTTTTGATTGAATGCACTGAAAATTTAATTGGAAATGGAAATGTATTATTGGGTTGTTGAGCTAACGGTCAGAATTTTTTAATTCAAAGTAAATACTACAAAGTTAGAAGAAAAATTAAAAAATAAAATAAAACGATCACTTAAGTTTTTGTTCACGCGTTTCTCATGGTTATTTTAAAAAATATTTACAACTGTTCAAATATTGTTACTTAATAATTTAGATTGAATATAAGTTTGAGCTATGGCGAATCGCGATTAGATCTGTCTAACTATTAAGACCGAGTCGAGTCCGATTTAAACATACGGTTTGGAGTGATGCATGTAACAAATTTTTTTTACTAAAGCATTAACAAGTTTTGTTTATATAAATTAAAACTGTCACAATTTATTGGATAATTCATAAACTAATAATGAATAGTATATGTCGTCTTTCAGATAACTTAATTAAAAAATAAATTATATAGTTTACAAAAATGAATGTAAGCATTTTAGTTTTGGTCTAATCCTAGGCCGCATATATAGTCGGATAAACTCACATATTTATAAGGTTACAACAACAAAAAACATTGCATATTTATAATTTTCCCCAAGTGGTCAAAGTATGCTCCCTAATGAGTGATAATAATACTCTCTATTAATGGCGGTACGTACGGCTAATCAAATATTTGTTTAATTAACGCAGATTTTAATTCTCGTACTTAAGAACCTAACAACACATGCAACAAGTACAAATACAAAACTAAAATTTACACATGAAGATAAACATATTAAAATATACATAGTTGATTATGCCTCTGGTAAGCATCTTACATAAATATAAATTTCTACACTACCAGATTTTAAGCATTCATGCTCTCTTTCCCTCTGCATTTTATAGTTGCAATATATATGTTTTTAACGTATAGTGATGTGATTTTTTCCCAATAATATCACTTTACTACTTTACATATATATTTAGCATATAGTGATTTAATAAAACAAATAAAAAATAGAGGATTAAACTTTTTTAGGATAAAAAAGAGAGGAAAACGTAATGATGTCCATCTCTGAAAGAAGAAGATAAATAATGTTTTAAAAAAAACTTAATGATGTGTCGTTGCAAGAAAATAATGTATAAGGCTCATGAGTCATGAGTATCATATATATGTGAATTAGGAAAAAGATCGAGAAGGATATCTGGGAAATCTAAGAGTGGTTACAAGTCGAACTACGTGACACAGGTACATAAAATCATAACATAAGATTGTGATTCCAATATTGAACAATATCCATCCACGATATAAGTTCTTGGGGGATCTTAGGCAACCCCACATATCAAAACAGGAGTTGTAAATTTATAAGTTTAATACTCAAATAATCGATTGAATTGAACAAACCTATATTACATTTCTGGTCGAAAATTAACTAAAGTTATAAAATCAGTACGAGTTTATCAAACCTGCTTATTAGAGTGTTGTTAATTCAATTTTGTGTTGGTTACTTACAATTTAATAATGAATTTGTTGTCCAAACTAAAAAAATACTCTTCTTAAACCCCCCCCCCCCCCAAAAAAAAAAAGTACTCGTTTTAGTATAATCATAATAAAATGCTGTAAATATCTGCTAGTCAAAAGCGTATTTTTCTAAATGGATGGTGATTAATTTAGTGGAATTTGGAAAATTTCAAAGGAAGTAGTTTAATTTTATTTGGAAGAGCTAATTCACGCCATAAACGTAGTACTGCCAATAGTTGATTCCGAGTTATGAATTGAAACTAAAGCTTAATAATATAAGTTTTATGGTCGCAATTTTCCCTACAACCCAAAATTAAGATTTTGTTAATGATTTGCTGTTTGTTTGGACTTAGACAGGTGACTAGAGGGTATTAACCGGAATACTAATATGATTAACTAAAAATTAATTTAGCTAGAAGATAACGAAAACAAAGTAAATTTACAATGTACGTATTAGAGAATATATACAATTATATACACGTGCTCTTACATATGGTGTATATTTGTATTTACGTAATACGAATAGTCTAGTGTAACTTGCATGTGATCAAACCCACCAGCTCAAGATTCGGAAACAAAACTGTAGATTGAATCTCAATACAAAACCAACTTGAAAACAAAAAGGTAATAATGATTTGTTGTTCTTATAAGATTTACTTACACTAACAACAAAGACGTAGGTAGTATTGTGGCGATCCTTTGCGTGCCCTTCAAAGAATGCGTTCGAAAGTATCTTGCTTGGAAGAGACGTCGGTTCCAACGGAGAGACGTATGAGATTCGGTCAAGAACTCTTCAGAATTCCAATTTAACCACTAAAAAGAAAGATTATAATATATAGCTTAGGATTTTTTTAAAAATACCTTAGGTTTTAAAGATAATACAGTACTAATATATGGAAAAATTTGAGAACTATTGTAAGACTGCATCTTTCTTGTCATCAGTTCTCCTAAAAGAGTTAGGTGTTTCTATCACAAATGTCAAAAAATAAAATTAATGTTTACTATTTGACCCCAAAATAATAATAATTAATGTTTAAACTGAAACATGATTAGTTCTAGCGCATATCGTCTAGTGTTAAACACCAAAACTAGACGAGTAGAATGAAGGCGTATATAAATATCCCAGTAGGTTTAATATACAATGTATAATAATATCACCGTCACATCGTTTTTCAGAACTGAAAATTTTATGATCGTGATTTGTCATATATGGGGATAGACATTGTAACGATTCACATACAGAACCAAGACATATACATTACATTTTGTTACTTTCCGAAACACATATATTAAATGCAAAATTTTGGGAAATTAGTGATATGTAGTTGATTTCATCCTAGTTTAATGTCATAGATTCTCTTTAAAGCATGCTGGATTATGTCTTCCACAACAAAGACAAGTCAGTGGATTGTTTACATATTGTATGTAATTTCATAGGAACATAGAATCAAATTTAGTCACCAATTGATTGATTCGTGCATAATAAAGTGTAATCAATTACTAATTCTAACACGAAATCTTCGAGCAAAAGTTCATGGTATCTTATGGAACAATCATTGAAGTATCCACTAATTTTAATACTAGTACAGTAACTGGCTTAATTAATACTACTATAAAATAATAAACAAAGTTGCAAGTTGTAATAGAGAACGTGAATAAGAAGTGGAGTTTGGCAACTGTTTGTGCGGCCAATAAGGAGAGCATCTTCATGTAAATCTACGAGACATGCATCAAACTAATGCAATCTATAATCTATGTTATTTATTCAGTATATAATCTAGCTGTATATAGTTAGGTCATCTTTATCCCACAAACCCACTAAAAAAATTCTTAATTTTTTTATTTTATTTTTTGTCTGAAAAAACTAATTAATTAAAAAACGTACTAATCATGGAATATCATATGTCAGTAGGATCCGTAGTGCAAAAGACTTTCACTGTTTTTTCTTTCGTGACATTTACATATGTTTGTTTTTTTTTTTGGATTCCCTCACTGTTTTTTTTTAAACCCCTTTTTATGTAGAGATAAAGATGCTCTTATAGTCTTCTTCGGCTAGTCTACATTTTTTCGTTAATATGCGGATTTCACTGAAACGGTTACATTTGTAACATGTTTAATATTCGCTAAACTACTCAACTCAAATTACGTACTCAAACACAAAACAACTATATAGTAGTCTTTTTGGGGTAGGAATGTTAAGGAAATTATAGTAATGATCTTACTTATTGAAGACTTGTCTTATTAATCTATGCCATGATTAAAGTCTGTCCACAACAATCATAACCAGTATAGTTAAATCAAACATGAACAAAAACATGAAACAGTGGTAGCTACTAAATTTAATGGATGTTATAAAAATAAACTAAATTGAAAAGATCCTAATACCTAATGATTTGCTGTAATCAAATATAATTAAATAAATGATATTGTGAAAAAGTCGTATCTTCCGCAGTATCATGTGTCCAACGAGAAGAGGCCACGAGTATATATGTTTCATTCTTCTTGTCACTTGTCAGAAATGGATTAACTCATCATCTTCAGTTGGTAAGTCGTATCTTCTGACTTCTGATTCCACCATAGCTTTATCATGTTAAATATTCAGAAACGCGTTATGACATGCAAGAATATTCCAAACGTGTTTGTACGAACACGTCGTTGTACTGTGCAACACAAGTTCTCCACTGCCAGTGTTACTTTTCTTGTCAAGTACTCACTTGAGTTTCTTTTTCATATATAAACAAAACCATAAGCTATAAAAAAAACATAAGAATTATATTTACAACTTGAAGTATAAAACTTCGGATCTTTTCTGTATTCATTTTGGACAATAAGATTATAGATACCAAAAAAGTGTTGATGTCATAGCTTAACAAACTTGAATTATTGCCTCAATAGAGTAGTAATTATATATTTTATATTATTATTCTATATGCATATGAAGCCAAAACTTGCCTTTTCATTGAAAACTTTAGCACATTATTGTACCTTCATAATTCATTATTGTTCCTTTTTATTTTGTAACTATGAACAGTTAAGGGGAAATCAATAGCCTCAATATTCACAAAAACCCAGTAGCACCTTAAATATATAAAAATTCATGAACTTAAATATATTTATATATTCGGCCAAAATTATTTGCATTCACACGCTGAACACGCTATAAGGATACGATCTAGTTCATGATTAGTTTACAGGATCCGTATATGACTGCCGAGATAAGATTCTTGAAATTTTCTTTACTTTGACGTTAATTGTGTTTATGTGGTCAAAGCTAATTGTATGGGTTCTTTGATATTTAATCTTCTAAAACTATGAATTTGATTGATTCTCCTGAACAATGTACTATTACAACAAAATAATGTTCTGATAATAAATTTATCAATCAACGGATAAAAGATTTAGTGGGGAAATATAGTTATTTTTGTAAAACCATGTATTACCGTTACTATATCTTTCTGCATTTAACCATATCAACATCACTTACCACTTTATCCCCAAAAACCACTTACCACTGAAAGACCCATGCACAAGGTCGATTTAATTAATTAAGTTAATACTATATACAAATGTAATCTATAGTATGTCCTATTCTTAACATTTTTTTAAAAATATCAAGAAAAATCTAAACATGCTTTGTACAATACTGGTTTGGTAACCGGATCTTATCAACCGAATTATTATAAGCTAGTTTTCGCATCTACATTATATTGGCTAAATATGCATTTAGAGGAGAACTCTTCCACTTTTACAAGTCCAATGACACTGTTTAATAAGCTTGCAACAAAATTCTAATGATTCATATATATGACATTGAGGTCTATGTATTTTAAGTTCATATTGGTATAGCGATTAAACGCTATATATATAAGCGCCGCGATTAGTAGTTATATTTGTTCGTGATTTGGATGGTCCAAAATTTAGAGAAATAAATTTTGTTAACTTGATGCTTCTTTAGTATTGGGTTTCCAACATAAATGTGATGATTTGCACTAGCATTATCAGCCAAGTTCTGGATCTATGCAAAATATCCATAAATTTTATTTGATTTGTTATTTGTTTTGATCTAAACCAAAAAATCGGATATCCATACCTCTATAAAACAAATCAAATACTATTACGCAATATCTGTAAAAAATGAAGTAAACTACAATTACTAATATGTTGAGAAGCAGATATCCAATATGATATGTTATATATATAACTTAAATTAATATTATATTTTAAATAAATTATATAATAATTTTATTTATTAAATTAGTTATTATAATATTTAAAGTAAATAACTTTTTATTTTATAATAAAATAATAATTATCTTATTTTAGATTTCTATTTAATTATTTCATTATACAAACCGAATGGTAATTAATTATTTTTATAAAACAAATCAGGTCACTAATACCTCTAAAACATGAATATTTTATCTGTGTCCACCCTAATCTGGAACAGTTGACTACTATTATCATACTCATTGGAACTTGCGAAAAAGTGCATTTGCATATACAGATGGGGACTTCATTAACTTTATCCTGCAGAAATAGGTGTATTTAATACTATGAATGGCTGTATAATAATTGTGAGAGTAGTTGTAAATATGACCAAGAACACAAAAGTGCCTCGATAATTAAAAATACACATGGAGTATGTCAAGTTGTAACTTTGTAATAATTTCTTAGAAAAAAAAAATCTTATACTTGATTATGATCTTCAATCATTGTTAAATAATGCATGAATGGGTCTCAATATATGTACGTATAAATTATGAGGCTTCACTTTTGCGAATGAAGAAAATAATCATCAACCAACATTGCTAATAGCTTCCACTTGGACACTGATTCTCATGTTCAAATATAAAAAGATAGAAATGAGAAAAAACTAATATTTAAATAAACAAATGTAAAAAGAGAGAATACAACAGTATATCCAATTCATATGCAGTGTGTTCAAAAAAAAAAAAAATCCAATTCATATGCAGAAATAATCACACGTAAATGTATAATCTACTCCTTTTTTGTAACATATACTCCTATAAATGACCATTTCAAAACAGTTAATTCTCCTGATGTCAACTAGATATGTATTTTGGTAATATAAATAGTGAAATAATTAGTTAAACGTTTTTCTTGAACAACCATGCTTTTAAATTTATGGTGTTTACATTCATATTAATCTATCATCTGATATTCTTATTTATCTTTAATGCATGTGACTACGAGTAAATTGTACTACTAACAATAAAAGTTTACGAACGCCTGCGTCTACGGTTTACAATATAGATAGATGTCTGGTTTCACAGAGTAACTCCAAGTAGGCAAGTACCCAATTAGGTTCAGATGCACGAATATATACTACAAATAAAACATGTGATGGATTAAAATTGTTGCTACGCGTGCAACTTAGTTTTAAAATGTTCAAGTTGCTTTACGGATTTTTTGTTTTGTTTTGAAGAATGCTTTACGGATTTATTGACAGATAACTTCAGATATCGACTTATACAGTAACCAATATGATACTTTAATATAAATGTGTCTTAGAGCATTTCTTTGCACACGAAGCTTGAAGGTTATGGGTCATACATATCTTCTCTATATTTACTGAAGACTCGAAAACAATAAACTGCATATAATAATAATAAAAAACAGAACACACTCTCTTTTTTTTTGCTGATGCATTTTTATTGTACAACTGTTTTTTTCTTGAATATAACCTAAAATTCATTCAATAAAATAAAATAAAAATCAGGACGGATTATCAAATTTTGGCATATATTAGAGCAGCATTGTCTATTATATGTAGAAACGGTGAGGGTTCTAGAAAACATAATTATATTTTTTAATTTTTAGAACCCTTGAAAAATTAACAAAGTGACATCTATTGCTTTAGTATCTCAACAGGTTCTGAAAAGTCTTAGTTTGATAATTTCTTTTATGTTTTTATAATTTATTAAAAAAGTTTGAGAACTCCTAAAAACTAATGTTGGAGCTGCTCTTACTAACATAGAAAAAGCTATCTCGGGTGTTCAGGCCTCAGGGATCTCTCTCCTAGTAATGTAAACAGTATGACTCCTACAGGTCAAAGATATCCAAGGAGCATAAATCAAAATTCATACAGGTTTCAAAAGGATAAAACTACTTTGCATTTCTTGAATCAGTTTTCATTTTTAATAATAAGTTTCAATTTATTGTTAACTGTGAGTTATGAACTTTAATATGACTCTGTAATCAGTATTTGATGATCAATATGCTGAGTGGGTTTGATATTTCTTGATTAAATGAATATATAGTAAATGAACCTAGAAACCCTTTGGATTACTTTCCAATAGTTGCATCTAAAATAAGCGAAGTCCCAGTTGTCTATTTGAATGTGGACCGCCAACTACATGGGCCTATGTACTCCTTTTTTAAAGCGTCTCCATTGAATGAATGTCACTATATAGAAACAATCATAAGCTCTTGTTGATCGTGCTTGCTTTCCTTGCCAAAGTGTAAGCCTCTCTGTTGCATGTTCTTTGAATAGCTCTAAATTTCACTCTCACAATTCTTGTTTCCACTTATTAATGTCCGTCTTAGATCTCACTTATTGATGTTCAATTTGTCTTAGAGTTTTCACGAAGGATTATCAACAAAATACATAGCTCCTAGACTTCTCACGAGGCAGCATACACCAATAAATACCTCACGGTGGAGCTAAAAAGATTTTGGCTGGCACCACAGGAATGCTCATAAATGATCTAAGACCCATGTTAAGAACTGATAAAATTTAGGTAAATGTAATTTTACATTATTTTACTTTTGTGAAACCAAGTGTAATTTTATACAATAGATGAACCAATGATGGTCTAGTTTTTTCTTTGTCGATCCCAATGATGGCCTAGTTATATACTCCACGAAACATGTGAACTTGAAGACATTTTATTTAAGACATTTTATTGATGGATTAAATTATCAGCCGAGTACATTTATATTCCTAATGTGAGTAAGTCTTACTAAGGTTTATAAAGAGTTGTGATAGGCTAAGAGAGTTGGTAATTAAAAAGTCTAACATAGGAGACAATATTAAGTTGTGGTTACTCTTTAACTGATAAGACCTGGTTGACTTGTATAACACACATATTTTTAGCTATACTTTGGCCATGATCTCTTGCTTAATACACACATTCTTATTCCTATATCAACTATATTAGCCCTTCTCCATAAATGATAAAATACTATTTTGTGTGCATTATATACTAAGCCTACATGATTGCAAATCAACCAAGCCACCCAGAAAGTGTAGCATACAGATCTACTGACAACACAAATGCACACGATAAAAGTTTTTTTTTTTTGGACAAACACACGATAAAGGTACTATTTGTAGTGTTAACAGAAAAAGTATGGCTTTACAACTTGACGAGAGACATATACATATATATATTGATATAGAGATGGATAAATTAACGTAATTCTTATATTAATTATCAAATTTTAAACCCAATAAACCGTGAAAAATCAAGAACAACCACATCATCGGAATATAAAGCTTCATACAAAATATTCTCACTATTAAAAACTAATATAAACCCCATAAAGTTGGATTGACTGATATTGATATGATCTATCACCGCAAGAACAAAACTTAACGACGTATTATGGTACCATTAATTATAATAATTCCCTAACTTCTTAACTAAAAAGGTGATCAGGATCGATCACCCGTGTACCATTCCGTGCGATAGAGCCATTAGTAAAATGGCAGCCTCCTTCTCATCTTGAGGGAACACTTGCTGATAAGCTGAGCTTTTGCTCAAAATTATCGCTAGATCATCGCTGTTTGAAGAGGATGATGTGGAAGAAGACGACATAGTGGATTTGCCTTGAGTCTCCAAATTTCCCGTTGTTTCGCCCTCCATCATCAGTACCGCCTCCTCCACCGATGTGGTCATACTCTTATAATTCTTTACCTTTGAAGCCAAAGGAGAAGAGAGATTACGAACTTTAGTTGATCTCTTGTTCTTGTTTTGCATCTTCTTCTTCAAGAGCGGCGGTGACAAGTCAGAGGTTGTGGTTGCGGCTGAAGCGGCCATAGCTGCAGCCCGTCTCGCTTTCCTTTGCCTTATCCCACACGCGTTACAAAGAGACTGTAATAACAAAACCAAAAAGAGAGCTAGACCATCATTATTTTCGGTCTCTTAACAGAAAAATTAAAAAAAATATGTCAGATGATGAGTTAAGAACTATAGTTAAGAGACCGAGAATAATGATACCCTTAGCTAAATTATCTTGTGACCTAGACAGGATTACTAAGTAAAACTGATTTTACGGATGTTTTTGTTTGTGACTTATAGATTTATGTTTATTCTGTTATTAGTTAGTCTTATAAAAATACATGGGAGAGCTTCTTATCTGATGATATCAATATAAACCAAATATTAATGTATGCATGTGTCGAATTAATATGTTTGTGGTTGTTACCTTTGGACCTCTCGGGCCACTTCTCCAAAGAGGAGTCTTGGTCGTGTTACAATCGGAGCAAATCCTAATTACGCAGTTGTTGCTTACGTTATAACCATTCTCGTTAACAATAATATTGAACTGATTTTTCGAGATCTTCTTGGGATGATCTTCTTCGAGATTGCTATCGTTCAAGAGCTGGTCGTTCTTAACGTGTTGTTTGTTGTTGTCGGTAGGGATGATCATCGTCTTCCTCTTCATCAATCTTACCTTCGAAGTCATCCACTTGAGTGATTTAGTTTCTGTCTCGCCTTTTGTCGGATACTGAGGAAAATCGGTTTGGTCATGATGATTATCATTCTTCCTTATCGTTTGTTTAAGTCGTCTCTCCTTCTCTGGCATCATCTGATCGTTTGATGATGATCCACCCTCATATACAAACTTTTTGGTCTGAAATTTCCATATACCATGATAAAATAATGGGCAATTCTCTTAAATAGCCCTTTTTAAGTTTTTGTCACAAAAATAGCTCTAAAAAAATAAAATGACCAAAATAGACTTTTTTTTTTTTGAAATTTTGATTTTTTTTAATTTTTTTTTTGAAATTTGAAACCCTAACCCCAAACCCACCCCTTAACTCTAAACCCTAAAGTGCAAATTAGTTAACCCCAAGGGTATAAATGCATATAAATGATTTTTTTAGCTTCTAAAAAAACATTTTGGTCATTTTCTTCCTTAAAAACTATTTTTGTGACAAACAAGCTAAAAGGGGCTATCCAAGGGAATTTCTCTAAAATAATTTGGTTAATTAATTTTTCATATGTGAATACTATACAGTTTCTCATAATAAAAAACATTGGTATATAGGAGATTCACTTAAGAAAATTTATACCTCGAGGGGTTGGGAGATATGGGGATCAAGAAAGCCATGAAAAGTATGGTTGTTATACCCAACATGTACTTGATCCTGGTGAGAGTTGATCAAGAAAGGGAGGTGGGAAAGAGATGGTGAAGTTAAAGTAGATGATGAAAACGTGGGATTAGTATGAGCTTGGTGATGATAAAGATGCTGCTGATGATCATGATTTTGATGAATAAAGGATCCAAAAGAAGAGAAAAAAGGTTGATGGTTTTGATGATCTTCATTGAGATCTATAGTATAATGAAAATTCGAACCCATGATTGATAGAGATCTATGAAACACAAAAGAGATGTATCAGGAGAGATTGGGAGAGATCAGGGAGAAGCATAAGGATTTAAGCATACTACTGTGTTTGACCCTTTTTTAAATAGGCAAGAGAAGGGACCACGTACGAATCAAAAACAAATTAGAATATATATATTCATCAACTTACACTAGTAGAACTTTTAAGAGTTGTTGTGTTCAAAAAAAAAAAAAAAAAAAAAAGAACTTTTAAGAGTTGAGAAGATATATATGGATAAACTGTTATCTACAATAAGTTTAATTTGTGAGCCAGTTTTTATTCAAGATAATAAGATTTAGTATACATGAACAGGAAATAAGTTATCTTTTTTATTTTTTTTGTGCACGGAAATAGTTATCTAACAAATAAACAAATCCGGACATTTATATCATTTTCAGCAGTGTTGGCTAATATGTTTTGAAACTTTTTCTGTTTTGGAAGAATAACTAACTTTTTGTTTTATCAAAAAAAGGAGTTAGCTATATCATAAATTGGTTAGTAATATAATTTAAAAAACTATCATGTTATAAAGTAAAATATTTACAAGTATTTTGTTAACGTTTTTCCTCCTGAAAAGAAGTAGCCTGTTAAATGTTTTGCACCTTTGATAGAACCGAACAATTGAACTATACCATTTCTGGTTAAGTTAGGATGATTCGACCCACTCCAAATGGACTGAGATTTACACTATTGATTTATGATTGGTACTTTCGTGAGTGATTATTTATCGCTGTAGAACTCTGGGAGAAATCACACACAAAACAATAATAAATCAAGAGGCCGTTCACGTGAGTCCAGATCCGAAAACAATTATACATGAGACAAAATGTGTAGGAGTGGTACTGGACGACCCCATGGACAAGTAACCCTAGTTCAGAATATGTCATCTCTCATGATAATGATCAAATAATATACCATACACAAAGTGTAGTATGTATCAATATCGGTACCACGTGATCTTTCCAGGGGCTGTGATTCATCAATAATCATTTTCAGAGAGAGGGAGAGACAAGACAAGAGATAGGTTTAGAATGGCAAAGGAAGAAAACATCCCCACCTTAGTATTCGCCAAAACCATTCAATTCCTTCTGATCAAAATTTTACAGGTCAGTCAGGATCCCCACTTGAGTTTTCTTTTTAAAATATAAAATTTATTGTCATTTATTGTATATTTTTTATTTCATAAGTCTACTAGCTCCTGCATGGTCTAAAAAGTTGTATATTTACCGCTTTGCTTATGAAATTTTGTTTTATATCGCGGGTGAACTGATAATTCGTCCAGGGTTGCGTTATAGTATATCCAAATCTCATAATTAAAGCTTGCATAATGAGATTCAAGGTTCTAGTAAAATTCGGGAGGATGAGGATGGAGAAGATTTGATCCAAAGGAGAAGAACGACTAAAGCCATGAGGGTTTGTTAGAGGATAATTTTTTCTCGTTTGAAATTTAATTCAATATGATTGTTCGAAAATGTGAAATAGCTATATGATCATTTCAAATTTTAGGAGGGACAAAAGATATATAAAGAATCAAAAACCGGATCACAAACCAACAGAAGAAAATACAAAAGCGGTGGACCTTTCACCTTTCAACGTTCCTTAGCTCCAACTTGCTTTGTGCATATATATCCAACTATAGCCCTATTACTTAGCCCCATCACATGCATGTCCACTTTAATTTTCTTATAGAATTTTTTTGTACCTTTTGGGTAAGTAAATGGTTAAAAACTTAAAACTAAACATTATAATTATAAACTAAAATTCCTTTCCAGGTTCCAAAATTCATTAACAACTCAAACAAAAAAAGAGTGAAAGACGTGTAACGTATGCATGTATGATGTATCTAAGAGCATCTGCAGTGGAGGTCTCTCGTCGAGAATCTCTCACCAAAAATAATATTTTTTAAAGGAGTAGTCTCTCAAAACTCATACAAAAGTCTCTTTGTAAAGAGACTTTTGTATGAGTTTTGAGAAACTCATTTTTAAAAAAATTATTACTTTTGGTGAGAGACTCTTGCCGAAAGACCTCCACTAATGATGCTCTAATCCTTCCGAAGAAACCAAAAAACAATGATAAATTAATTTAACTCCCGGTTAATAATATCAACTGGTGTCCATCAACTTCTAAAAGTTCTAATTGCACCCATTGAAACATATCTAAATGAAGAAGAATTTGAATCACAATAATTTGAGTAAAAATCAGATAGATCTATATTTAGGAAAAAAACAGAAGTGGCGCCATGAGTTAAAAAAATAAAATAAACGATTTAGAGATGGGATACGTATGCCGCATAGGGATCACAAACTCAGTGACACTTTGAGAGGAACAAGACATATATTTAGACATACATATGGTGCTGTACGTATATCAATATATATATATATGTGAATGTCAGTACAATTGGGGTCATGTCCAACGTTTTGGTACTTTTCACGACTTGTCTCTTTTTTTTTTTTTGGTTTCTTCTGTATTAAAGATTGAGTTCACAAAAGGGACCATTACATCTCTGATCTTCACCACCGTATCATCTGTCTTGTGACACTTCTCTTTCGCTTCCATATTCTCATCTACTAATATTTTGTTCCTCATTATCACATATTTATTTCATTCGTTAATTAAATCGGTTTTTCTACGATTTTCTTTCGCTATTGTCCAGACTAATCTTTAATGTATAAGAAAAATGTGAATTATGTGGTGTTCAAGTGTATACGTCAAAGGATCTGAGTTTGGATTCTGTGTGAAGAAGGAACGTCGTCTTTCGAATTATTTCTCTCTCAGTAATAGTCCATCATATACTATGGCAAAAATCATTATATACAATTTTCAAAAGCTGCCCATTTGTCCAACCAATACATAACAATACTCTCTCCATTTCCGAAAGTAAAATTTTCTGAATCTTATTCTTATTCCACAAAAATAAATTATATATATATTTTAAAGATATTTTTATATACTTTTAAAAAATATTAATTATAAATATTTGAATGATTAAATTTTATTAATGAATAATTATTAAAAAATATATAAAAAAATAAATAATAAATTAAACTGTAAATATTTATTACATATTTAATAAATATGAAAAAACTCTAGAAAATCTTACTAAGTTGCCAATTTATCAAAAAAATAAGTGGATTTTTCAGTAACTCTTAAGACAATGTCATACTCCCTCTGTTTCATAATAAGTGTCATTCTAACCATTTTCTCTTGTTACACAAAAAATGTCACTTTACAATTCCAATGCAAACTGTACTTACTTTCAGCTAGAAATTAATTATAAATTGCATTGTTTTTATAAATAATTTTATTTATCTCAAATACTATTGGTCAAATAGATATAATTAATGACAACTTAATTACATTTCAATCATTTTCTTAATCTGTGTAAAAAATGTCAAAACAACACTCTTTGTGAAACGGAGGGAGTACTAGATAGCAATATCACAACTCACCGGCGGATATTTAAACTGGAAAATACCTAATGGAAAAAAGACATTTCGACGTGGTTGAACCAAATTGCTTACTGGACCTGGACAACCTTTAGCTACAAGGCTTTATTAACTAAAAGTAAAGAGTACAAACGGGCCCATAACTAGAAGAAAATGTGAGCCCATTAAAACTTTAAATTTGAATGGACAAAATCCAATTAACGTATGAGGAATCGAGTGGAGTTACGGAAAAGTAGAAGGCTAAGTAAAAATAAAAATGGGAATATATGACTCAACTTCCTTCTATTTTCTTTTTCAGAAGCACATGTGACATGTTTGTAAACGAAGAGTAACGGTATATCTGTCAGAATGGTTATTTGGTGAATGTTGGGAGTGGGTGTGGTTCTGGAAATGGTAGTGTTAGTAGGATTTGGTTAACTAGAGCTATGTGGCAGTCTTTGGTTGGTTAGTCCGCCGTGGAAGGTGCAGCTTTGTAGTTAGCGAACTTAAGTTATGGGCTGCGGCTACTTGACCTTCTCAACCAACGACAAATGTCAACTAAACCTCATTGCATAACTTCACTTACTGATTCTAATTAATATACCCGAGTACCAAAAAGAAAGTAGACATATGCATTCAATAATCAATATTCCTTTCGTTTCAGATTAATTATCGTTGTAAAGTAAAATTTTCGTTTCAAAATAAATATCGTTTTATAGTTTTAACGCAAAATCTATTAGTTTTTTATTTCAATATATTTTTCTATTGATTGAAATGTAGTTAGGTGTATTGATAGTTGTGTTTTTATTTTAAAAATAAGTAAAATTAAATATTTTCTTAATCTATGTGCTCAAGTCTAAAACGACAACTAAAACGAAATAGAGGGAGTAGTACATAAAACTAGTAAATCATGAAATCCTAGATCTATGGATCCGCGTGTTAATGTAAATTTAGATGATTAAAATTTTATTTAGGTAGTTAATCTATTTTTTTGGTAACACAGGTAGTTAATCTAATTAAATTTGACAATTATAAAATGGAAAGTGAAAACAAACTAGAAAAGTCGGTTAATATTTTCAGGGACCGCTTTAATTTTTTGTTAATGTTCATCTTTCTATATGTTTTTTATTAAATAAATTTCATGTTTGAAAATTGGAAAGAATCTATTTATTTAAGTATAATGAAATCTTGAAATCGAATACTAAATTGTAAATAATTGCTTCTAGATTTATATAATTAAATAAGATGACATGGGCATCAACCTTAATATATAAATAGCTAGAAAGAACCTCATTAGTTTCAAACCCACGAATAACTCATCCAGTACCTAAAACTTTCGGTTGAATCTTTCTTACCAGGTTTTCAAAACAAAAACATCCAAAGGTTTGGCTTTTGCAAATAAGGGAAGAGATGGGGTTTAACTTTAGGAATAAGGCATGGATTTTTCTGTCGATTCTTTGTAGCTCATCGTTGATTTGTTCAGTCAAAGCAACAGTCACTTACGATCGTAAAGCTGTGATCATCAATGGTCAGAGAAGGATCCTTCTATCTGGCTCCATTCACTACCCAAGAAGCACACCTGAGGTATTCTTCAATATTTTTTTATTACGTAGAAAACTACCTCTTAATGATATATATGTATGGAGTATAGTTATGCTGAATCCAATTATATATTTTTTTCTTCTTTTCTATGAATTTTTCTGTGTTGTGAACTAATCCTTGTTCCCAAAGTTTGTGTGCACATGGGCGTTTCCAGGTTTTGCTTATAGATTACACTATTGCATTACAAATTCTATTTATTTTATTATTAAAAAAGATTATTAAATGAAATTTTTTGTGAATGCTCTGTTTTATATACAGATGTGGCCTGATCTTATACAGAAGGCCAAAGAAGGAGGCTTGAATGTAATACAGACTTATGTTTTCTGGAATGGGCATGAACCTTCTCCTGGACAAGTGATTTTACAAAACTAAACAAATATATTGTTTATTTTTGTTTTAACTCATAATCCAAAATAAAAACCTGTGACTAATGCTTTCTATTTTTTTGCTTTGGTTTAGTATTATTTTGAGGACAGGTATGATCTGGTTAAATTCATCAAGCTGGTACAACAAGCTGGTCTCTACGTTCATCTCAGAATTGGTCCTTACGTTTGTGCTGAATGGAACTTTGGGTAAACTTATGTTTTAATGTAAATAAATTTTTGGATTTGTTTCTCTTTATCACATTATTTAGTCAAATATGTTCAATGGATTTTAGAGGGTTTCCTGTTTGGCTCAAATATGTTCCCGGCATGGCTTTTAGGACCGATAATGAACCTTTCAAGGTTTAAAACTCCCATTTTCCTCTAGAAAGTTTCCATTTTTGGGGGGTAATTACTAACTTGAAACAATTAATGTTATAATGAAAAGTCTGCAATGCAAAAATTCACTGAGAAGCTTGTGGGGATGATGAAACAAGAAAAATTATTTGAGACTCAAGGAGGACCCATCATTCTGTCACAGGTTTGTATGTTTTCTTGTTGTTATTAGATAAACGAAAAAATATATTCTTTAGTGTTGACAAAAGACAAAAAGACAAACTATTATTTACTGTCAAAGTTTAGAGTTTTATTGTATGTGTATAAAATATGAAAAAATGGGCAGATAGAGAATGAGTATGGACCAGTAGAGTGGGAGATAGGAGCACCAGGAAAGGCATACACAAAATGGGCAGCTCAAATGGCAGAAGGGCTCTCTACAGGTGTCCCATGGATTATGTGCAAGCAAGATGAAGATGTTCCTGATTCGATTGTATGTTTTCTTCTTTATACTTTCTTTCAAACTTTCTCCCTTTAATTATTACGCATCTGCTTCTATTTTTTTATTTTTTTTGCTTAAACTGCTTCTATTTTTGTTTATCTGGTTATATATTCTTTAAGCATAAGAAGAACTTTTTCCGTTTTCGTGTAGTGTTTTAAAAACAGAAAGCAAGTACTTTATATATTATGTTGCGTCTCTTTAAATCTTTAGTTATAATATTATATATACCTACTTGTTCTTGTATTTTTCAGTTAAAGAGGAAGTTTGGTTAGTATTTCATTTTTTCTAGTTATATGTTCTTTAAGCAAAGAAGTTTGTTAAAGAAAAATATTCTTTTGTCTTCTCTTATATTTCCTCTTAATAATACGCGCACCGAATAATTATTATATATGTTTTCTTTAAGCAAAAGAAGTAGTTTGTTTATTCATATGTCTAAATTATTGCATCTCTTTTTGTGTTTGTGTTCTATAGATCGAATCATCTTTCCTTATTTGTTTTCTTGTTAAGTTACTTCTTTTTACAGAGCAATAAACTATCAACAAATCTATTCACCACTAATTCCTTTTTTTGTGTGTGTATTTGCTCAACAGATAAACACATGCAATGGTTTTTATTGTGAGGGTTTCAAACCAAAATCGGACAACAAGCCGAAGATGTGGACTGAAAACTGGACTAGTTGGTAAGTCACACATAACGACTGTCCACACAAATATCTAAACCAACCACTTTTTAAAAATAATTATCCAAACCGTAAATCCATGATTATTTAGGCAAGTTTCACAACAAAATAATCTGTGTGTGAACCTGCAAATAATTAACCAGGTTGACCGAGTTTGGAGGTGCGGTACCATATAGACCAGCCGAAGACATTGCCTTCTCCGTGGCTCGCTTCATACACAACGGTGGCTCCTTCATGAATTACTATATGGTAACTTCTTTATTCTTTGGAATGATATATAGAAGATTTGATTATTAAATATTATAAGGAGAGTTATTAAACAGTACCATGGAGGAACGAACTTCGACAGAACAGCCGGTCAATTCATCACTACTAGCTATGATTACGATGCTCCTCTTGATGAATATGGTAGTTTTAACTCTAATAACCTGAAAACACCCAACGGTAACAAACAATATTCAACATTTTCTAACGCTTTTTTGGGTTGTGGTCACAAGGGTTACCGAGAGAGCCTAAGTATAGTCACTTGACAAAGTTACATAAGGTCATCAAGCTCTGTGAGCCAGCATTGGTCTCTGTTGATCCTACAGTCACTTGGCTAGGCGACAAACTAGAAGTAATAGATACAATACAAATACACATGAGAAGAGTAGAAAAAGCTTGAAAGATTATTTACCTTTTTGTTTTTCTTTCAGGCTCATGTGTTCAAGTCCAAGTCATCATGCGCTGCTTTTCTCTCAAACTACAACGATAGTTCTGCTGCAAGAGTCTCCTTCGGAGGATCAACATATGATCTGCCTCGTTGGTCTATCAGTATTCTACCTGACTGCAAAACCGAGTATTACAACACTGCAAAGGTACATCAAAATACAAAACTTATTAAACACGTTACCTTGTTGACATTACTGAGAGTGACCTCTATGTTACAAGGTACATGTCCGTACACCAAGCATACCCATGAAGATGGTTCCCACAAACACAAAACTATCATGGGGATCATACAACGAAGACATACCTTCTCTAAATGACAATGGTACGTTTTCCAAAGATGGGCTTATTGAACAGATAAGCATGACCAGAGACAAGACAGACTATCTCTGGTATCTAGCAGAGTGAGTAAACACTTGGAAACTCTAGACATGCTGAAACCTCACTATCTTACTAAGTTTACGGGAGAAACTCACTGTTGGTTCTGTTTGTAAATATAACCAGCGTTGAGATCAGTGCTGATGAGAAGTTCTTGAAGACTGGTGAAGACCCTCTTCTTACTATTGACTCAGCTGGCCATGCTCTTAGTGTATTTGTTAATGGCCAACTTGCAGGTAATAAAATTAGTACAAGCCAAACTCAACATCATGGTAGCTTGTCTTTTGTTAGAAAGAAATAACTTTTTCATTGTTTCAGGAACTGCTTACGGATCACTGGAGAACCCAAAGCTAACATTTAGTCAGAAGATAAAACTACATGCAGGAGTCAACAAACTTGCTCTGTTGAGCATAGCAGCGGGTCTCCCGGTTAGAACTCTAAAGGAATTACTTAGTTTCTCTCCCACAAAACGATTACATTTCTGAGATTTTTATCGTCCTTTCTTGATCATAGAACGTTGGCTTGCATTATGAGACTTGGAACATTGGGGTTCTTGGCCCAGTCACACTGAATGGAGTTAACTCCGGAACATGGGATATGTCTAAATGGAAATGGTCCTACAAGGTGGTTCTGAAACTCAAGAGCATATAACTTAACTCTGTTTTTTTTTCTCCTGAATCTTGCCAACATCATAACAATGAAATAAACATGTATGTTTCTTTATGTTATTCAAGCAGATTGGTACTAAGGGTGAGGCTCTAAGCCTTCATAGCATAACCGGGAGTTCTACCGTGGAATGGAAAGAAGGATCATTGGTGGCCAAGAAACAACCCTTGACCTGGTACAAGGTAACAGAACCACAAGGATTCATGAACTTTGCGTACCAACCAAGTTAGATCAATATAACGAAAACCTAAAGCCATCTTTTGCAGTCTACTTTTGACACGCCATCAGGCAGTGAACCATTAGCTTTAGACATGAACACAATGGGGAAAGGCCAAGTTTGGGTAAATGGGAAGAACATCGGGAGACACTGGCCTGCATATACAGCTCGTGGGAAATGCGAACGCTGCAGCTATGCTGGAACTTTCACAGAGAAGAAATGTTTGAGTAACTGTGGAGAAGCTTCTCAAAGATGGTGAGTGAGTAAAAACTAACTAATCTTCTTCTTCTTTAAGCCAAATCTAAGTTTTTTTTGAGGGTTCTCTTGTTTTTAGGTACCATGTGCCTCGTTCGTGGCTGAAACCATCTGCAAACCTTATAGTTGTACTCGAGGAGTGGGGTGGTGACCCCAATGGGATCTCTCTTGTAACAAGAACAGGCAAAAAATAGCTTCTGACTCCATCTTTATAGGTGCTTTGAAATTAAAGACAGAATTGGAAGTTAGGGTTCTGTGCAAATAATTTCAAGAATAAAGATTTGTATATACAAATCTTTATTGGAAGTTATTATATTGTAGGTTTCATGTGTCTATTCAGATAATACAAAGTGTATAAAGAATATTTTACATTTTCTTCACTTTGTTCATCTCCCTATTGTAACTGCTTTATGAACATATAGAATTATAGATCATCGAACCTTAGATACTTCGATCAATTCTAGATATAAATGACTAAAGATGTAACGTTCCTAATTTGAAAAACAAATTTTCTGCAGCAAGTATTCAGTCATCAAGTCGAAAACCTATAAGAAAGTTGTAACACCAAAGCAGGAATTTTATTGGGCCTCCAATAATAAAGCCCATCTAAAGGTAAGCCTAGCGTAATTGAGCCTTTTGATATCTAGAAAAGCTTTTGTCATTGAATTAAGAAGACATGTAGATATGATGAACTAGTAACATAGGGAAATAATATATAACCTGTCCATATTGATGCTTATCTCTCTAAGCTCTCGAAATTTCTATATGGTGATCAACCTCATGCAGGAATGGTTAACACTAGCAGCATTGATACATACTGATTCGTAGTTAGTACTTGATCATTATACGTAATGATTCTCAGAATAAACTATAACGATTAAGATGAATTGATAACCATAGAAACACTACTCAGGATGTGGTCCATTTACTTATGATATTGTCCTGAGTTTGTGGTGGGAAAAAAAACTCAAGAGTTGAAAGATTTTTTTTTTTCCCAGAAAAATCAAGAGTTGAAAGATAAAACAAGCTTTTTCTTTTGTTAATGGAAACAAGAGTATGTTGCATTTCAAAATACTCGAATAGTCTGTTTCACC
>MU107181.1:10408-62948 GCA_012274485.2 Sinapis alba | reverse complement strand
ACTAATCCCCAAGGGGAGGTGCAGCCCACGGATAGACCCTCTCTCCGGGTATGCAAATGGGCCCTAAAGCATAGGCCCATATCCGTGTAAGGTGACCAGGATAATTGTGACTTAGTTTCGCGCAGCAGGTGGGTCGAACCTGAAACATGTTGGTGTCCCAGGCCCGCCTCCTTACCACTCGACCACAACCACCTGGTCGGTAAAAACCTTACTTTATAAGTTAATATGTAATTGGCAGTTTAACTTATTTTCTACAACATCAGCTCAACTATAGTTTCTGCCTCCTCAAGTAAGAAACATCGCATTAGTTTTGGCTAACGAGCTAGGGAAGCTTCCCTAAAATATAACCGTCACATGTAATAGTTTTGACATGTAAGTCAACCGTGTCAGTCTTTATGGTCTTCTATATAGAAAAAAAATCAAACCTCATCATTTTTACACAGATTTAGAAAAATAATGTAGTTCCCTTCCTTCGTCCGAGGTTTCACAATATATATAAAAAAGATCAATCATGAGTCAAAGCTTTTAATTAACATTATCAAACGAGTAATAAAATAACCATGCATTGCCTTCCTCAACAACTTCTTCCACGAATCCAGAGTTATACTACACTTATGGCTTATTATACACCTCAACGAAACTAAGAACCCATAAATGCACTAACATATAGCTGTTTAAGAAATTAGAACTTGTAAAGAAAATCATGAAAGCTTGTAGGTCTATGTGTTCCAAAGTTATTACAACTGTACATGCAAAAGGAAAATAAAGGACACTGACCAAACAATCCTCGTTGTGTCCAATCCAAGAAAAATAAAAAAGGAAAAAAGTAGTATGTTGATGACATAAAACTATATATGTTTTGGACGAGTTTCATAGAACATGGTAGACAGCATTATAGTACTCGACTATTTAGTGTTTCCTTTGAAAACAAAAAAAAAACTTGTAAATTAAACATCAGTACATGTCTCACAGAAACAAAAGAAAATATTGAATAATGATTTATTTGCGAAGATGTGAGTTCGGGGCATGCTAAATTCGGTAAGGAAATCAAAGAAGATCGGGTAGTCTTTGTAGTTTTATACTTTTCACTTTATAGTAATATCATCTTTACTTGTATATTAATTTCCTCACCAATGTTATTTGAAAAAATATTAATATCCTCACATTCTGGTGGAAATAGCACTGCAGCTTCATGTGAGTGTAGGGTCATTGCGCCTTATCGTTACGTTCTTGAAATATCAAAGCAATCAATGACCCCATTTTCTTGTTGTCATATGCTTTTCTTACCATTTTACTATAATGAGAGAACGAAGCAAAGTGTGTGAACAAAAGAAAGAAAGAAAGAAGCAAAATGTGTGAACAAAAAAAGAAGAAGAAAGAAGCAAAAGGCAATTGGTAAAACCAGCATATAGTTTTATTTTAGGATATCTTAGGACGGCACGTGAAGTCTCATTATACATTGAGTATTATCATTTGTATTGACTGGTTTATAACGAGTAGGCGGGGAAGTACAAACTGTTGCCCGGTTTACTTTGGTTGGAGATGTATATATACCCAATTATACAATGCAATTTTCCTTAAATTAATTCAGAAAAAAATATTTTTTAAAAGAAAACAATTTGCATAAATTATCAGTACTAAACTGGTATCAACCAGTCGATACAAATGATAAGTATGGATTGGTATCGATTTTTTCTTTTTCATATTGTTAGCTAACCATTCTTATGGTGCGTTTTAAAAGTATTGATTGACAATGGGATATTCAAAGAAAACCAAATAAATATAAGATATATGTGAAAAATAAAGAAGATTGTTTTTTTTTCCCGTTAAACTAATATATGTTGGATGTGTCTATTGTTTAGTTAGAAATTAAAATACCTCGGAGCTAACGAGTCTCATAGTGTCAATAACTCAGTTTTACTACCTACGTGCATAGATTATTATAAAAGGGCCCATTGATAAAGAAATAATATAAAGGCCCAATACTTATATAGAAAAGGCCCATTACGTTAAAAAGTATGGGCTTAAAGCAAACCATCCTATCACTCTTTGCGACATTTACTTTCGACTAAACCTTCGTCGGAGATTTTCGAGAGAGAGAGAGAGAGAGAGAGAGAGAGATGGCTGAAACAGCGAGAAGACAAGGTGGTGGCAGGCCATTGCCGCCGCCTCCTCCGAGAGGCGTTAATCAACCTCCTCGCCTTAAAGCTGAACCTGTCGATCGTGAGAAGGTTTGTATTCGATTTATCGGTGGAAAAATCTTTCTAGGGTTTGATCTCTTTAAGTTATATATATTTTAGGGTTTCTATTTGAACTCACTGATTCCTATTTTCGAATTGCAGACATGTCCCTTGCTTCTTCGTGTTTTCACCAAGGTACGTCTTTTTTCTCCAAGTCTGTTACTTTTTTTTCGTCATGAAAGGCAGTTCTATGCATTGTGTTGAGAGTCTATATTTTGCAGACGGGTGGGCATCATACGAAGGAAGATTATGCTGTGAGAGGCAAAGAACCAAAGGATGAAGTTCAAATCTACACTTGGAAAGATGCCAATCTTCGTGAGTTAACTGATCTGGTATGTGTTTGTGTATTTACACAATGTTTTTTTCAAATTGCATACTTTTTCACAAGCATAGAGAGAGTGAAAGAAGTTTGTTTTGTTTGTTTCAGGTCAAAGAAGTTTCTGTAGCAGCTAGGAGAAGAGATGCAAGGTTGTCTTTTGCGTTTGTTTATCCAGACAAGAATGGCCGCTTTATTGTCAGACAGGTAAGCTTACCTTCTTCTTCTTCTTTTTTTCTCACAATCTTGATGAGACAGGTTATTACAATAACCACACACATGATTGTTGATGCATTCTAGAGTTAGTATGCGTGTTTTCTGCCACTCTTGTTATTATGATCTATCGATGATTCAGAGATTGGGTAATCAATGTTTCCATACTACCTTGAGCATGTATTTTGGTTATAGTAGTTGAGTTATGAAGCATGCTCAAATCATATTAGGCATCTATTAGTCATGTTCTCATGGTGCTTATGACTTATGAATCCTAGAACTCATGGACTGATCTTCTGATTGTTTTTTGTTGATTGGTAAAAGGTTGGTCAGACGATGTCTTATCCAAACCGAAAACAACCAGATGACACTAAAACACTCGCTGACCTTCATTTCGAGGTACATAGTTAAAACACACACTCATAAGATAAGATAGTGTGAAAACCTTGTAAAACGGAATATTTTGCCCAAGTCGGTTAAGCTATAACCGCAATTAATCATATCTTTTTTGCAGATTGGAGATTATCTGGATGTGGCAATCTACTAGGAGTTGGTTTCTGTTTCTGGTCAAGTGAGCTTTAGAGTTGGTTGTGTGTGTGCACAAGTGAAAGAACTCTTCCTATTTCCAACTTGGTTTAGACAGCATGTTATGTATCTTTGGATCTGGTCTTTGCACCAATGGTTTTCATACCAATCAACATCATATAAAAGCTACAACATAATACATTTTGTAGAGTCACAAATCAAGAAGTAAACACAACCAAAAACGTGGAGAAAGTGAATCTAACCGTAAATATACAATTATTTAAAACTTAATTGTAATCAACAGGAAGATATATAGTTCGAAAAGCTTGGCAGATAGGTTAGGATCCTGATGCATAATAATCTTTGCAGCTCGATCGAACTCTTCCATCAAAACTCGGATTCTAAACTTATCCACGACCCGACCCGACCCAAATCATGGCTTGTCTCAAACGGATCCTCTATGCATATCAAGTGTCTATCGTTCCCCACTCTTCTAGTCCAGTCCAGTCCTTCTCTGGCTTCCTACATATATTTCATCATCTGAGATTGTGTCACAGTGATAGTAAGTAGAAGATTTGGGTATGAAATATATTTATATTTATATTTATATATATATATATATTTATTTTTATATATATATATATATTTTTTTTCATATATACATATATATATTTTTTTATTTTTTTCAAGATGATATCTACACCTTCATTCTGAAGCTGACAAGTAAATTAAGAAATGATTATGTATTCTTTCACTAATTTTAATTATATTTTTATATTACTTCAAACAAAATAATCATTTTATTTATTGCACGGATTTTTTTTTACAAAAATGTTAAACCATAATTTAAATTGGACTTTTTCATATATTACATTACTCTTATTTCATGCATTTTAAAAAAAACTCTATTATTGCATGCAGTGTTGGAAACAATAATTAATTAATAAAATCTCTGATCATATTAAGAAGAGCGACGGCTCGCCGTGGATCAACGAGCTCGATCCCATGGAAACCGGCATCGTCAAACCTCGCTTCTACCCTAACACCAGACATAACGAGCATATTCACAAAGTCTTGTTGATGATCAACCAACGTGTCTCCGCCGTAACCAATCACCAAGCACCGTCCCAAACGTCCCACTTTCTCCTTCTGCGGCAAATAGCCTATCGGATTACAGTACCTGTGATCCCGATCAACGCCTTTCGGCAAAGAAAGCTCCCACATCGCGTCGATCGCCGGCACCGGCATCACCGGATCGGCGAAGTTTTTCAGCTCCGCCTTCGTCCTGGTTTTCCCGCCGTAGAAAGGCTGGTAAAACACGCATCCGTCTATTTTCAACGGCGTTAAATCGTGGTCTAACGACTTGAGCGCCAGCTGGAAAGCGACGTTAGCGCCGTTACTGGAGCCGAAGATGTAACACCGCGAGAAATCGGCGTAGTCTCTGAGCCACGGCTCGCCGTTAGTTGCGTCGACGGCTTGTCGTTTGACCCAAAGCAGAGCTTCTAATGCGTCGTCGTATTGGGTTGGGAGTCTGTGTTCTGGAGCTAGACGGTAGTTAACGGAGACGATGAACACCGTTAGCTCGCTCGCCATCTGAGAGCAACTGCGGTTGTTCGCGGGGGAATTGGCGGGGTAAAGGACCCAGCCGGAGCCGTGGAGATGGATGAGGATTGGGAGACGAGCGACGGCGTTGTCGTTGGAAGGGAGGTTGGTTGGTCGGAAGATGCGTACGGTCACGCCGGTTTCGAGGTTAATGGTGATGTCTTTGGAGGCAGTGAGCTTTCCCGGGGACGGGTCCGGGTCGGGATCGATCATCGGATACTCGAAGTTGCGCGTGCAAGTGCCATCGGGGTTGATTGAGAGGTTGAGGTGCTTGTATGGATCAAACGCGGGAACTGGGTCACGTGACATGGGTTTTAAAAATCTGAGCTATGTGATTAAGAAGAGGTTAGTTTAGGATAAAGCTTTGATTAGGAAGAAGTGTGTTTTGGAGTTATGTACGTTTTTTTTTTATTGTGTGGTTATTATGTTTATTGGAGCTTAAGCTGTTTGTGATTAGGATTAATGCACGGACTAATTTGAGGTCATGATGTTGCTTAGTTTTAGCGATATTGACCAGTTCAAGAATGTTTTTATATTATGTCTAAATGAGGAATAATGTTGTATGTTTTGTCTAAATTACATGGAATTATTAAGGCATTTCATTGCGTACATGCAAACAATTGATTCAGTTGTCTAAACACGTCAAGGTATCAAGCTTTTGACGATATAATCTCTGAAAAATCTAACAGTGTCTCCAGCATTATCCAAATCATCATAATCTGAAACGTTAAATAACGTAGTTCACCTATACATGATTCTAGGTGATTTAAGTGTTACAGCACCTGAACATCCGTTTCATTTTGAACATCATAAGATTCAGAACCATTATTACTTATCGGATCATACATATTTGGATAGACACATTGCATACAACTCGCTGATAACGTAACACATTGCAGGCATAATTTGATTATTAAGGTTAGATAATCATAAGATCATCATCAGATAGGACTACTACATGTTGGACGACGGTGCAGTCGATGAACAACTCTTCATAAAAGCTTCAACGGTGTCGTACAAAGCCTTGGCTTTATTCTCATCAAACAACTCGCACGCATGAAACCCATCTTTATCAAACCTCGTCTCCACGTGAACCCCACGTGCCTTCAACATCTCCGCCACGTCTCTCTGCCGATCAACTAACGGATCTCCACCGTAACCGTTAATGAGAGTCGACGGAAACCGTCCCATCTTCTCTCTCTCCTCTGGCCCACTGCTCTTAATCGGGTTACTGTACACGTGGTCACGATCTACACCGTTGGGTAAACAAAGCGACCAAAGCAAGTGAGTAGCGGTTAACGGACAGATCCTGTCGTCTTTAAGACGCGACTCCGAATCCGACGTCTCGACGCCACCGAAGAAAGCTTGGTTCATTATCAGCCCTTGGATCTTAACAGGAGAGAGATCTGTGTCCACGACACGTAACGCGACGCTGTAGACTATGTTTCCGCCGGAGCTCGATCCCATCACGAAGCATCTCGAGAAGTCGACGGTGTCTTTCAACCACGCGTCGCAGTCTCCTCCGCTGCGAGCTTGGTCTCGGAGCCATGAGATTGCTTCGACGCCGTCTTCGTACGCCGCCGGGAGACGGTGCTCGGGAGCTAGACGGTATTCGACGGAGAGGATGATGGTTTGGAGACGGTCGGCCATTTTGGTGCAGGATTCGTGGAAAGGAGCTGAGGCGGCGCTGTAGAGGATGAAACCTCCGCCGTGGAAGTAGACGAGGATGGGGAGTTTGGACTCCGGCGGAATATTCCGGGGCTTGAAGAGACGGATGAAGGTTTTGTTGTTTGGGTTTAAAGGTATGTCCTTTGAGTGGTCCGTTGGGGGTAGTTTGGGGAAGTCACGGTGTCTGGTGAGAGACCCATCTGAGTTAAGTGTAATGTTGAGGAACTTGTATGGGTCGCTTGAAGCTGGAGGAGCTTCCATGGATGCTTCAGAGAGAGAGAGAGAGAGAAAGATGGTTTCTGTTGGTGAAGTGTGTGTGATTATGAAGAAGGATTTTGAAACTGAAGATCTGAGAGGTTGAAAAGATCAACGTTTTCATTAAAGACGGATACTTTTTTTTCCATTCAAAGTTGTAGTTGGATTTGCCTAGATTAGAATGCTATCCATTAATAGTGGATTAAGATCGATCAGACTCATTGACACCAAATCGTAGAAGCAAACCTAATATAACGGCTAATATATTTGTGTACCATATAGTCGACAATGTGCATTTAACAACATGACAACCTCTTTTTTTCCAATAAAATATCCAACGAACTTGTTTTTTTAATGTTGTGGTGAATATCCTCTTGTATTGTTGTTCAAGTGTATGTTTGACGACAGATTCAGCAGCTTAACGTGCCAGCCAGCCTAACAACGGAACAAATGAATCTAAGATTATATAAAGAGAGGAACGTACACCTAAACACATGGTTAAGCTGCCAAATCGTAATTAATCTGATACATGTGGTGATCAATTGATTTAAATGTTATTAGCAACGTGTCCAATATCAAGCAGCACTAAAAAAAATTTGAGCACTTCAACCAATCCCAAAGATGGATCAATAGAAACTCAAATTCACACGAAAATGACAACATCAAAAATTCAGAAGTAAACATTTTTCATTTTTATGATTTGATTTTGTAATCTTTCAAGTGTACTTAGAGCATCCACAATGGTGGATTCCATTGTGAGATCCTTAAAAAAAAAGTTTTTTTTTTTGATTTTTTTAGATTAAAAAAAAAAATCAACCAATCGCATGTTGTCACGTGTCGTAAACAGTGTAAGGACCGATCCTTATTTAGAGATTTTAAGGATCGAATCTTTAAGTTTTAGTGGGATATACTGATTATTTAATTATTTTTTCGCTAAGAACTCCCCCTAAGGATCCCTTGTTGCGGGTGCTCTTATATGCACCTTAGAGATGTGTTCTTAATTTTTTTAGTTAAAAGTTAAGAGACCGTTTCTTAAATCTCACTAAAAGACTCGTCCTAAGAGACCCTCAATAAACATGCTCTAAGAGCATGTCCATTAAGAGGTTCTTAAAAAATAGTTCTTAACGGAATTTAAGAATCGATTCTTAATTTTAACAAATAAAAAGTTAAGAATTAAACTCATATAAAACTGAAATCTACAGTGACTGGTGTCGTAACTAAATGCATATTTACATAGGCTGATGTCTTGATATTCCATGTGTCAATATAGTTTCAGAATCACATAGTTTTCCTCGTCAAGACTTTTACTGTGTCCTCTCAACAAAATAGTATTTTACCAGATTTTAATTCCGATGATAACACATGGATATCATTAAACGTTTTTTTTTTTTTTTTAAATTGAATTATGAAATTTCCAGGTATGCCAGAAATTAGGTAAGAAGTTAAGCTTCCAGCTTTCCTCAAATGTGCATGACATGACAAGTATCCACTAGTTTAGTTGTAGTCTCTAGGTGTTATAATAAAAAAAATGGAAATCACCGAACAACTAATACCATCGTGAAAAGTTTGCAAACCTGCTTCCCCAAATTAGATAATATCTCTAATATATTTTTAAAAATATGAAAATAAAAATGCGTGATGGAGTAATTATATTAATATATAAAGCCATTCTCCAAATTGTTAACAGGCCGTGCTATGGAACTCTCAATAATTCCGACCGTGGTTACGGTCCTCTTTTTTCTTGTAACTTTCTTCTTTTTCTCCACCGCAAGAACTCGGAGGAACTTTCGCTACGGCGGCAATGGCCAAGTCTCACTTCCGCCGGGTCCTCCGGGACTCCCATTGGTCGGGAACATGTTCCAACTCGGCTTCAATCCTCACCGTTCACTTGCTGTCTTGTCCAAAACGTACGGACCTATAATGAGTTTAAAGCTTGGAAGGTTAACCACAGTGGTTTTATCTTCACCAGAAGCAGCTAAAGAGGCACTTAAAACACACGACCATGACTTGTCTGCTCGGACCTTTAACGACCCGATTAGGGCCTTTGATCACCATAATCATTCCGTTGTCTGGATTCCTGCATCCGCTCGTTGGAGGTACGTAATGAATAACTTTCTATCTTTGTGTTTTTGGATCGAATCAATAACTCTATTTATAATATCAGGACTTTAAAACTCTGTTTTTAAAATGATTTGTATAAACCAACATTTAATTTGGTTGAAATATTTTCCTATTTATATGTGAAAAAAAAAAAACTCAACATGAAACTATAGACTGAATAAAAAGATGTAACTTTCTAAAAATTCTAAAAACTAGATAAAAAGCCATACAAATCGATATATACATATATATACGTTTTAAAAAATTTGGTTACACACATACAATAACCAATACTCTGATGAAGTTATGTTTGTATGCATTCTTCAGGTTTCTGAAGAAGATAATAGTGCAAAATTTGTTATCGCCGCAAAACCTAGACGGTATTCAATCTATAAGAACGAGAAAAGTGGAGGAACTTGTGAGCTTGGTAAACACATTTTCTGAGAGAGGAGAGGCTATTGACATGGCTCGTGCTTCCTTCATCACAGCTTTCAATATAATCTCAAATGCTCTATTTTCCGTTGATTTGGCCACCTATAACTCTAACTCGTCGTCCTTCGAGTTCCACGAAACGGTGGTTCACCTTATGGAGATCTCTGGGAAACCCAACGCAGGAGATTTTTTCAGGTTTCTGAGGTTTCTTGACTTGCAAGGTATCAGAAAAGAGTCGACACTCTGCATAGAGAAGCTATTTAGGGTTTTCCAGGAATTCATTGATGATCGTGTGGCCAAGAGATTGTCTCAGACAGAGGCCTCGAGTATCGATATGTTAGATGCTCTTCTCGATATTACACAGCAGAACGAAGAAGAGTTCACCTTGAACGATATGAAGCACTTGTTTCTCGTAAGTTTTGCAAACACCAATGGCAAAAAAAACATATTGTGATATAACTGCGCTGCTGTATTATCAAACTGACCTCTTTCTGTGACAGGACTTGTTTGTTGCGGGCACGGATACAAACTCTAGTACAATGGAGTGGGCAATGGCGGAGTTACTCCGTAACCCGGAGAAGATGGTCAGAGCTCAGAGTGAGATACGCCAAGTGATAGGTGAAAACGGTGTCGTTAAAGAATCTGATATCCCGAGGCTGCCTTACTTGCTAGCAATTGTGAAAGAGACTCTTCGTTTGCATACTCCAGCTCCTTTGATCCCTCGGAAAACTGAGTCTGATGTCCAAATCTTTGGTTTCCTCGTTCCAAAAAACTCTCAGGTATATTTCATACTCGATTCATCCACCTTTAACTAACTTGGGATGCACGTTAACGCTTTTTGGTTAGGTATACAAGTTTTTTTAGTTTGTTTGAATACAGTTTGATATCTATTAACAAAGAGAGAAACATGCTTCTATGGGTTTGAGTATTAGGTTTTCGTGAACGTTTGGGCAATGGGACGAGACTCGAACGTGTGGGAGAATCCAATGAAGTTCGAGCCAGAGAGGTTCTTGGTACGTGAAATCGATGTAAGAGGCAAAGATTTCGAGCTGTTACCGTTTGGATCAGGAAGAAGGATGTGTCCAGGAATCACCATGTCATTGAAGACAACGCCTATGGTGCTTGCCTCTCTTCTCTATTCCTTTGACTGGAAACTTCAAGACGGTGTCGTCCCTGAAAACATGGACATGACTGAAGTCTTCGGTCTTACTTTACATAAAGCCAAACCTCTCTGTGTTGTACCCATCAAGAAAACTACATCATCGTCTTAATTAGTACTCCTTCCGTTCCACTAAGATAAATGTTTTACAAAAATAAATTATTTTACAAAGATATATTTTTTTATGTTTTCTATACAAAAATTGCAAATTTCAATAAAATTAATTGAATTTATTAAAAGACTATTGGTTAAAATGCATTGAAATTTGATAATTTCTAAAAACGATGTATGATTAATGTGTTTTCTTAATATGTGTGAAAACATCAAAACATCTATTTTAATGGAACGGAAGGAGTATTTGTTTTCCATGCTATTATTTTCTTTTTAGTAAGACTTTGGGTCAATATTAAGAATATAGATATCCGACACTCATCAATCCATTCAAAAAGAATGATCAAAGTTTTTTTTTTTTTTTTAAAGGGTTAAATTTTCATATAAATATGTTATAATATTCATCAAAATTATCTTTATTTGCTTTTATAAAACGTAACAGTATTATAGTTATAATAATAAGAAGCTATCAATGAACCATACCAGTATAATAGAAAAATCATGTGGTGGTCTCGAAGAGGCGAAGGTCTCCAAAATTATATCGGGCCTAGGTTATATAAAGCCCATACATTACTAGAAAGCCCGTAAATTACTATACAAAAATACATTTATTAAACATGATTGCATAGGCGAAACAAATACTTGATTGAGTTAAATTTTAATGTTAATTGACTTTTATGTGTGCGAAGTTTGCTAAGTGAGACAGAGTCTCTCTATCCTCCTCTTTCTCTCTCTCTCTCCCGCGCGCCCAAGTCGCCTCCCTTCTCCGATCGTCTCCTCTCTCTCTCTCTCTCTTTACTTCCGTCGTCTGCTGAATCTTTCGCATTCTTCGTTGCACCGCCGGAGGATCAGAGTATCTCGTCTAGATTCGTTTGGACTTACATCAGTTGCTTCCGATTCGCTTTCGTTGATTCACATCTGAAAATCTTCCCCCCCTGTTCGATCCGTGCGTATTCTCTTCCCCCATTGGTTATTTTGAGCAATATTCTTCTTTGAAGTTCTCGATGCGGTTCATGTTTCCGTTCAGAATGTGTATTTTAATACGGATTTCGAAGTCGTTTTAACCGATCCTCTTTAAGATCTGCTAATGTCCCTTATCTGATCGAGTATTTGCTGTGCCTGAGCATGTTACTTTAGTAGATCCAAGTGATTCTTAGGTTCATCGATCTGTACTCTGTCTACATCTCCATTAACGTCAGTGTATTGGTTTTGCAACTAAACTTATACTTAAACTTGATGTCTAACATGTGGCAGGTGAGAAAGAAGCTGCTGTGTATGACTGTACTCTCCTTGAGTTGAAACAATGGAAGAAGATGATGAGAGAAAGCTCACAGAAGCTTCTGGTCATCATCCTGATATACTTAGTCCCGTGCAGAATAGGATAGAGTCATTTGATACAGGGGATTCTGGTTTTACTGCCAAGGATGATTCATCTGGTAGAGACTTCAAGGATGATGATTTTGAACAAGTTTCTCTGGGAGATCAGGAGAAGTCTGCAAACGAACCACGTGGTGACCTTAAGGAACCTGGAAGCACTTCGAACTCTGACCATGAGAGGTCCTCGTTTGGTGGCACCGAAGGGGTTGCTTATCACTTGTCTGGTACTCAGGAGGCGTATGATTTGATGCCCATGGATGATGTGCCAAGTGACGGACTTTCTAGCCCTGGACCAGAGAGAGACGCATCTTATTCCATGACTCAGTCCATGTCGGATTCTTCCCACCATCCGGATTCTGGATATTCCCCAGTTCATTCCCCGCAGAAGCCCAAGCCAAAGGCGACAACTTCAAATGTTTCTCCAGAACTACTGCATCTAGTGGATTCAGCCATCATGGGCAAGCCTGAAAGCTTAGACAAACTGAAGAATGTTGTTAGCGGTATTGAGAGTTTTGACTCTGGAGGGGACCCCGAGAGCACTGCGTTCCTTGTTGTTGATTCGCTTATTGCCACCATGGGTGGAGTTGAGAGCTTTGAAGAGGATGAGGATAGCAACCCTCCTAGTGTCATGTTAAATTCCCGTGCGGCGATTGTTTCTGGTGAGCTCATTCCTTGGCTGCCCTGTTTAGGTGATACCCTTCATTTCATGTCCCCGAGAACTCGCATGGTTCGGGGATTGCTTGTTATTTTACGGTCATGCACGAGAAACAGAGCAATGTGTTCGACGGCAGGGTTATTAGGGGTTTTGTTGCGATCAGTGAAAGAGATTATTTCCAAGGACGCAGATATGAAATGGAATGCTGCTACTGTTTTCCTTCTTTGCATTCAACATTTAGCTGGGCACTCCCTTAGCGTCGATGATTTACACAGGTGGCTTGAGGTTGTAAAAACCACGCTAACAACAGCATGGTCAAGTCCGTTGATGCTTGCTTTGGAGAAGGTGATGAGTGGAAAGGAATCAAGGGGACCTGCTTGTACTTTTGAGTTTGATGGTGAAAGCTCTGGTTTACTTGGTCCCGGAGAAAGTCGTTGGCCCTTCACAAACGGGTACGCATTTGCAACATGGATCTATATTGAATCATTTGCTGACACATTAAATGCTGCAACTGCGGCAGCTGCAATCGCTGCTGCCGCAGCAGCCAAGTCAGGGAAAACATCCGCAATGTCAGCTGCAGCGGCTGCGAGTGCACTCGCTGGTGAGGGTACTGCTCATATGCCACGTTTGTTCAGCTTTTTGTCGGCTGATAATCAGGGAATAGAAGCATATTTCCATGCTCAATTTCTGGTGGTTGAGAGTGGTAGTGGGAAAGGAAGAAAGTCGTCACTGCATTTTACCCATGCATTTAAGCCTCAATGTTGGTATTTTATTGGCCTCGAGCATAGCGGCAAGCAAGGACTTCTGGGGAAGGCAGAGAGTGAATTACGGCTGTATGTTGATGGATCCTTGTATGAAAGTCGTCCTTTTGATTTTCCTCGTATATCCAAGCCCCTCTCTTTTTGTTGCATTGGCACAAATCCTCCTCCTACTATGGCTGGCCTACAACGTCGCCGTCGTCAGTGTCCTCTGTTTGCGGAGGTGGGACCAGTTTATATATTTAAGGAACCGATTGGTCCTGAAAGAATGGCGCGCTTGGCTTCTAGAGGTGGGGATTTTTTGCCTTGTTTCGGCAATGGGGCAGGCCTCCCTTGGTTAGCTACAAATGAACATGTACGTAATAGTGCAGATGAAAGTAGTCTTTTGGATGCAGAGATTGGAGGATATACTCACCTGCTTTACCACCCTTCTCTGTTGAGTGGGCGGTTTTGCCCAGATGCTTCACTTTCTGGAGCAGCAGGTGCCTATTTATACACTCCCTTTAGTAAAGTTTAAGATCAAAATGCCCTTTGAAAAAATTGATAACGTTAATTCCCGAAATGATTTCGGTATGCTTTATTATATGTTGCCAGATTCTTATGGCTGATTCCTTATCAATGTCTTTGATTTCTTTTCCCTTCATAAATTCCTTTCGTCATTTTGATTCTTCTCTATTATCGTACAAACTATGTGCTTTTTTCCAGATATGAGACGGGAAATAGTAATTTTATTTTTTACTGTAGCTTGAACAAAACTGTTTAATCTGCTTTTCATTCTTTTCTATGTTAAGGCACTCTAAGGCGACCAGCTGAGGTCCTTGGACAAGTCTATGTTGCCACGAGAATGAAGCCAGTGGACTCCTTCTGGGCCCTAGCTCATGGAGGACCCATGTCTCTGCTTCCTCTGACTGTAAGCAACGTGAATAAAGATAGCTTGGAGCCATGTACAGGAAACAATCCATTATCTCTGTCCACAGTTACTCTTGCTGCACCTGTATTTAGAATTATCTCAGTAGCTATTCAACATCCTGGGAACAATGAAGAGTTGTGTCGTAATCAGGGACCCGAGATTCTGGCCAGAATTCTGAGTTATCTTCTACACTCACTTGCATCCCTTGATAGGAAGCATGATGGAGTAGGAGAAGAGGAACTAGTTGCTGCTATTGTTTCGTTGTGCCAATCTCAGAAGATCAATCATGTTCTTAAAGTGCAGCTCTTCCGTACACTGCTATTAGATTTGAAAATATGGAGCTTGTGCAATTATGGGCTCCAAAAGAAGCTATTGTCATCTCTTCAAGATATGGTTTTTACTGAAGCAAAGGCTATGAGGAATGCCGATGCTATACAGCTGCTTCTGGATGGCTGTCGAAGATGCTATTGGATGATTTCTGAGCAGGATTCCGTGACCACCTTTCCTCTTGACGGGAATACGCGTCAAATGGGGGAAGTTAACGCTCTTATTGATGAACTTCTGGTCATTATTGAACTTCTGATGGGAGCAGCATCTCCTTCGTTAGCTGCTGATGACCTCCGTCGATTACTTGGTTTTATAATTGACAGTCCACAGCCAAATCAGGTAACCATCTTATAATGGTTTGCATAGTGAAATGTAGACTGTCTAATTGTGATTAGTGAGAAACACTAAGGAAAATTGCACGTTTCCTGTGTTGAAGAGATGTTGTTAGAGATTATTCCAACAGATTGCAGTTTTCTTGGGTTGGTAGTTAGGAAAAAATGGTAAAATACGTGTTTTCTAACACTTTTCAACCTCTTTGTGTTTTTAGGTTGCGAGGGTACTACACCTTATCTATAGATTGGTTGTACAGCCAAATGCTGCAAGAGCTACGATGTTTGCGGAGGTATTTATAACATCCGGTGGGATAGAAACACTTCTTGTTCTGCTGCAGAGAGAAGCTAAAACTGGTGAGGGCAGTGTTTTAGCTGGCAAGAGTGAAACAAGGTCATTGTCTGATCAAAGTGAAAAGAGACATTTCAACGAGTCTGGTTCGGTAAAACAGCTGGAATCTGATCCACACGATGTTGAGATTAATATTGACCCTTGTGGTCCTGATGGAAAATCTGTTGAGGATGATAATGTAGGGTCTTTGAATGAATCAGAGTTTCAACAAGAAAAAGAGGAAAAATCTGCACCTGTCATTTGTGATAGTGACTCTGTTTCCATTTCCAATATCATAAATACTGAGAGAATATCGTCTGAAATTGGTGGTATAAGTCTTTCGATAAGTGCTGATAATGCAAGAAATAACGTGTACAATGTTGACAATAACGATGCTGTTGTGGTTGGGATCATCAGATTGATTGGTGCGTTAATTTCTAGTGGGCACCTAACATTTGATTTGGGGGGCCGTTCTGATGTGACAAGTAACATCCTGGGTAGTGGGCTCCATGAAAATGGTGGAACAATGTTTGATGATAAAGTTGCATTGCTTCTATTTGCTTTGCTGAAAGCATTTCAAGCTGCTCCAAACAGGCTGATGACTGACAATGTTTATACAACTTTGCTTGGGGCCTCGGTATGCACTCTTGATATCCCGTTTTGTTTAATTTGTATATGAACATTCTATTCGTAAAGTATATAAGGTTTCTTTCCTGATTGCAATGGTAGAAAGTCTTGGTGTGTTGCTGCATGGTTCTTTTGCTTAAAACGTTATGCTTGTTCTTTGTATTGCTACAAAGGTGTGAAAGTTGATGCAAGTTGGTTTCGAACCCGGCTTTAAGAAATACTCTCTGATTTACTATACAGTGACTATCATGATTTACTATCGTATTGTGATGTGCGGTTCACATTATGTCAACTATATTTGGTATATGTTGATTACTCTTTTAGTTTTTGTTGTGATGTGTAAAATTATATCGTGTGCATGGCTACTTTCTTGCAGATTAATGCTTCATCAACAGAGGATGGCCTTAACTTTTATGATTCAGGTCACCGCTTTGAACATTCTCAACTTTTGTTGGTTCTCTTGCGGTCTCTACCATTTGCGTGTAAGGATCTCCAAAGCAGAGCTCTTCAGGTATATAAGTCATATTTTATACATTTTCCGACTTTCAAGGAACAAATTTCCTTGTAAAAGTGCTTGAAATATTTTAAACTTATGGGTTGTAAAAATTTAAGTCTACTAGGAAATATTTGAGCATTTTTGTTCTCCGCACAGCTGTCAGGAAGACTAATAAAGCTTCAGATTAGTTGCCTGGAACTTTATCTTGTAGACTGTTTTTAAACGCATTCACTTGTCCAAAATCCTCCACATTCAACGTACTTTCTGAACTTGCTCTTTGTTTTGTCAGGATCTTCTTTTTTTGGCTTGCAGTCATCCAGAAAATAGGAGCAGTCTGACAACAATGGAAGAATGGCCTGAGTGGATCTTGGAGATACTGATCACGAACTATGAGGTATTCTTCTGACTTAGAACCTAGGCCTTTTCCTTCATGATTGTTGTATTGTTAGTTATGCGTGCCTCTTTTAAAAAGTGAGTGAATTGTAGAAGCATATACCAACAGCAGCTCTGACTATTGTGTATACACAGAAGGATGCAGGGAAGCAGTCTGCTTCAGCCGGTTCTTCTGAGGTAGAAGATCTAATTCACAACTTCCTGATCATAATGTTGGAATATTCAATGCGGCAGAAGGATGGTTGGAAGGTAGATTTTGTTTGAACTGTCTATTGGTTACACCTTAGCTCTCTCAAGCTAATTGTTTTAATTGTAATTATTTGCGGCATCAATTTCCTTCTTACAGGATATCGAGGCTACAATTCATTGTGCGGAGTGGCTTTCTATTGTTGGTGGTTCTAGCACTGGGGAGCAAAGAATTAGGTATTTCTATGTACATCTTCATCATTTTTTCGGTCTTGAATTGACTTTAGTTTGACTGTGTCATTTGTGAGTTTCTCACATTTTCAAGCAGTTTGCACGGTCATCTATTTATGTCATATCTCTTGCTGATTTTATCGTACCTAGTGTCTCTTCCCTGTCATTTCTTTTTCTAATCTTCTACTCTTTGAAGGCGCGAGGAGTCATTACCAATTTTCAAAAGAAGACTTTTTGGTGGACTGCTAGACTTCGCTGCCAGAGAACTACAGGCTCAGGTAACTCCGTTTTCCTCATAATTTGTTGTTTTTACCTTTAGATAATATCCCAGAGAGTTTGCTTGCAAGCAAACACTGCTGTAATGCTTTTTTTGGTGCTCTTTTATTACTCTTCTTGACAAAGAAAAAATATTACTCTTCTAATAATGCATGTTCACCTGTCTTGTTCTACTGGGAAGTAATTTTTTTAATCTATCCAATCTCTTTTTCTTTCCTCAACAGACTCAAGTTATTGCAGCAGCTGCTGCTGGTGTTGCTGCTGAGGGTCTAGCTCCAAAAGATGCAAAGGCAGGAGCAGATAATGCTGCACAGCTTTCCGTTTATCTGGTGGAAAATGCAATCGTGATTTTGATGCTTGTCGAAGATCATTTGCGGTTACAAAGCAAACAAATTTGTGCAACAAATGCAGTTGATGCCTCTCCGTCTCCTCTTTCTTTTGTTTCGCCCCTTCAAAATCGCACAAGCACACTGACAGCAATAGGGGAATCATCAGAGGTTCCTAGCAGTCGCGCTTCGGTGTCAAGTGATTCGGGAAAGGTCCCGTTAGATGTAAGCGGAGAACATTCTCAAACGCCTAATCTCTCTGAATCTCTCTAAATCTCCCGTTATGATGAAGTGCATTTAAAAAATCATGCTTATAATTTTCAATATTTTCTTATGTTGTTGATCTGCTCTTCTTATGTGCTGATCAATTTGTCATCTTTTTAGTTTGGTAAATACCTCATTTTATATACATTATGTCTTCTACGAGCATGCCGTTTTCAATATCAAGTTTTAGTTTCCTTATTTGGGATTCTCTTACACTTTTATGTTACTCAAGTTATCTTTCCTTTTCTTCTTTCAGATACTCGCTTCAATGGCGGATGCAAGTGGACAGATTTCTGCAGTCGCTATGGAGCGCCTTACTGCTGCCGTTGCAGCTGAGCCCTATGAATCTGTTTCATGTGCTTTTGTTTCATATGGAAGCTGTGCCATGGATTTGGCTGAGGGTTGGAAGTTCAGGAGTCGATTGTGGTATGGTGTTGGTTTTCCTTCTAAAACTAGTTCTTTTGGTGGTGGTGGCAGTGGTCCAGACTCTTGGAAGTCTACTTTAGAAAAAGATGCTCATGGAAACTGGATTGAACTTCCTTTGGTTAAAAAATCTGTATCCATGCTTCAAGCTTTGTTGCTAGATGAGTCCGGACTTGGAGGTGGCCTTGGAATAGGTGGAGGATCTGGTACTGGCATGGGAGGGATGGCATCCCTCTATCAGTTGCTGGACAGTGATCAGCCTTTCTTATGCATGCTTCGAATGGTGCTTCTGTCTATGAGGGAAGAAGACTATGGCGAAGATAACATGTTGATGAGAAATGTAAGTCTTGAGCGCTCCTCTGGAAATTCAATTTCACTAGATAGCGGTTCTCAGATGTCTATGCGACAGTCACGATCAGCATTATTGTGGAGGTAACGTGAATGACATATTTCTTTCTCTCTTCATTGCCAATTAGCTACACATCTGCTTAGATACTTTGTGTTAGTATTTGGAGCCGAGACAATATGAGGCTCTTAGTTCAGTTGTGTTCCCAAGTCACTTGTCGGTCATATTTTCTGTTGAATTATTTGCAAATATTTTTACAAATGGTATCAAATGCTTGATTGTAGTTATCAATGGATATTTGACCTGGTTCTGCTATTTATCAGGAGAAGTTTGACTCTTTGTTTTTGTTTAATCTCACAGTGTGCTTTCTCCTATCCTTAACATGCCAATATCCGATTCAAAGAGGCAGAGAGTACTGGTTACTGCATGTGTTCTCTATTCTGAGGTTAGTTCTTCCCTAAATATGGTTGGCATGCTTAATGATGTTCTGGTCTCCAATCTTCATGTTGCTATAGGGATTTTAAAACATCTTCCCCTATTTGCTTCTTATGCTATCCTTTCGTTCGTTTTTTGGGGGGTCTTATTTCTTCACAAATCTTTATAGGTATGGCATGCTATCAGCAGAGACAGAAAACCACTCCGTAAGCATTATATAGAGGCCATTGTACCACCATTTATTGCAGTCCTCCGGAGATGGAGACCACTTTTGGCTGGCATCCATGAACTTGCCACTGCTGATGGTATGAATCCCCTTGTTGCTGATGATCGTGCCTTGGCTGCTGATGCTCTTCCCGTCGAGGTAGCCAAAAATGTTAACATTCCCTTAGTTATATGTTTCTAGAATGGCCATTATTATTTCTAGTTGCTGCGATGCTGCAATGCTGCTTGAGCCCTAAATTTTTTACCTTAAGGGTTATGTTAGGTTTAGTATTTTTGTTTCTTGGTTCATCGTACTGAGCTATCCAAATCTATCTGTTTAGGGTGCTCTTTCTATGATTACTCCGGAGTGGGCTGCTGCTTTTGCATCACCACCTGCTGCAATGGCTCTGGCTATGATAGCTGCTGGGGCAGCTGGTTGGGAAGCGCCACCACCTCCTACACCTTCACATCTTAGGCGCGACTCTTCAATGCTTGAGCGTAAGACTGCCAAACTCCAGACCTTTTCGAGCTTCCAGAAACCGCTGGAGGCTACAAAAAGTAATATACCACCTCGACCAAGAGATAAAGCTGCTGCAAAAGCGGCAGCTTTGTCAGCTGCAAGAGATCTTGAACGGAATGCAAAGATTGGTTCAGGAAGAGGCCTAAGTGCTGTTGCTATGGCTACATCTGCGCAGCGGAGAAATATCGGTGACATGGAGCGTTTACAGAGATGGAACAGTTCTGAAGCTATGGGAGTGGCATGGATGGAATGTCTCCAACCAGTGGATACAAAATCAGTATATGGAAAAGATTTCAATGCTTTGTCCTACAAATTTATTGCTGTACTCGTTGCAAGTTTTGCATTAGCACGTAATATGCAAAGATCAGAGGTTTGCTTTCCGCTTATGTCCCACTTTATTGGTTTTTGAAGGGTGCATACTCTGACCCCACCTTTTGGTTCAACTTTCTCACCAGATTGATAGGCGTATGCAAGATGATATCTTAGCGGCAAATCGCCTAAGCTTGGGAAGCCGTGGTTGGCGCAAACTAATTCGTTACTTGGCAGAGATGAGATGCTTTTTTGGGCCTTTTGGAGATGAGTTATGCAGTCCTGAGCGTGTAAGTCATTTGTATCTTTTTGAATTTAACACATGTTGAGAAGTTTCCGAGTGACGTGATCTAATTAATCATCCAGGTTTTCTGGAAACTTGATTCTATGGAAAGTTTTTCGAGGATGAGACAGTGTATAAGGAGGAATTATTCTGGGACTGATCACCTCGGGGCAGCAGCAAACTATGATGATCAGGCAGACACTAAAAGTGATAATGCTAGCAAGGGTTCTCCATCAAATCCTCCTGTTCTTGCTGCTGATGTAATATCGATGGAAGTAGCATATGAAGATGATGAACATGGAGAGGGTGATCGCCTTGATGTCAAAATCAATTCTGAAGAACATAGAAGGGAAAATGAAGACAAGATTGCTGGGTCACATGATCATGCATCCAGAACTTCAGCAGGAACTAGTGATCCTCGACCTTCGAATGACCTTGAACTGGCCCGAGATTCTGCAGTAGTAGCAGCTGGTTTTGTTCCTAGTGAACTTGATGAAAGGATCCTTCTTGAGTTCCCCACATCTATGGTCCGGCCACTAAGGGTTGTGAAAGGAACCTTCCAAGTATGTTTGACTAACCTGAGCCTTTCGGATTTTCAATATGTAACAAACACGAATAGAGAGAGAAATTGGATACTAGCCCAATAGATTAGTTAGATGCAGTGAATCAAGAACTGTGGCATGCTTATAATTTGCTAGAATCCCCACATATGCTTTTTGTATGGATTTCTGGTTGCTAATCATTGCTACTTTGCCTTCTCAGATTACAACACGGAGAATAAATTTTATTGTTGACAACAGCGAAAGCCAGCATGTGACTGATCATTCAGATGGGTCTCAATTAGGTGACAAAGAAAAGGATCGTAGTTGGCCAATGTCTTCTCTTCATCAGATTTATAGCCGAAGGTAAAGTTTCATCATCAAAATTCTGTTTAGCTCGTATATTCCTTTTCATTACTTCTTTTTTTGGTTAAGTGTTCCTCTTACTGAATGGGTTGTCTTCCACTGCAATTCCCCCATGATTAGTGACTGTGATCTATATCTTTGATTATTTCTCAGATATCTCCTGAGAAGGAGCGCCCTGGAACTCTTTATGGTTGACCGTTCAAACTTCTTCTTTGATTTCGGGGTCTGCATCTAAAACCCTTTCTAAGTAGGATATATATATATGTTTCCGAACTTGTTAATTCCAGGTCTCCGTTTACTGTAACCAATTACCTGTCCCAATTTTCTTGTTTAAACCTATAGAATACCGAGGGAAGAAGAAATGCATATCGAGCCATCGTTCAAGCAAAACCTCCCCACTTGAACAATATTTACCTAGCAACTCAGGTTTGTGGATTTTCCTTATTATCTTCTTCGTTTAGCTTTTGAATTAGTCTTGGTCCATATTGTTCTTTAATGATGGATTGATAAAGCATATGACTAGGCTGAGTCATTTTCTGTACTGTGCTGCAAACTTACATATATTGTTACCTCTTTAGAGGCCGGAACAACTTTTGAGAAGAACTCAGTTAATGGAACGCTGGGCTAGATGGGAGGTACCCATAAACTGCATATTCACACTTGTCATGCAAGTTTCTTAATCTTTTTCTTATAATAACGTCTGATACAGAAAGATTCCCATTTGTATAATTTCTGCAGATTAGCAATTTCGAATACTTAATGCAGCTTAACACGTTGGCTGGTCGTAGCTACAATGACATTACTCAGGTAAATTTTGTGCTCTTTAGCGTTTTCTGTGAACTTGTCAGTGTCGTTTCTCCCTTGATAATATATCTTCTTCTTTGCAGTATCCTGTTTTCCCGTGGATTATTTCTGACAACAGTTCAGAAAGTCTGGACCTTTCAAACTCATCTACCTTTAGAGATCTTTCCAAGGTGGTTTCCGTTGCAGTTTGCTTCTAATTTTTCGTTCTAGACCTGTATATGATGGCTTATAAATCTAGAGAATCTTGTTGTGATGTGGGTCTGTATATGTTCAGCCAATTGGTGCATTGAACCCGGAGCGGCTGAAAAAATTTCAAGAGCGATATTCTAGCTTTGAAGATCCAGTCATCCCCAAATTTCACTATGGCTCGCATTACTCAAGTGCTGGAGCAGTAAGTTATCTTCTCTATAATATCCTGCAACAACTACATTCCCAGTATAAAGATTGTATTCCTATGAATCTTGGAAGAAAGACAATGAAACTATTTGATGTAGCTGGATGAAGTTTGTACACCTTTTGATATGTTATTTATTTTCTCATGTGCGCAGGTGTTGTATTATCTTGCAAGAGTTGAACCGTTCACAACCCTGTCAATTCAACTTCAAGGTGGAAAGTTTGATCATGCAGACCGCATGTTTTCAGACATTCCCGCTACTTGGAATGGAGTTCTAGAGGACATGAGTGATGTGAAGGAGTTGGTAAGTATTGATTTCCCTAAAGCTTCAAATGAATTTATTTATCCTCGTCTTCCTCAGCTGCCCCATCCATATTTGCCACTAAATTTTGCGTTGCAGGTTCCAGAGATGTTTTATCTCCCTGAGGTGCTCACCAACGAAAATTCAATCGATTTTGGTACAACACAGTTGGGAGAAAAGCTTGGTATTGTGGTTCTCTTCCTTGTCATAGCTAAATTTATGCCTGGCTGGTGAAAATTTCCTACTCTGATGCGTTTTTTGTATCTATCAGATGCTGTAAAACTCCCTCCTTGGGCCAAAAACCCAGTGGATTTTGTTCATAAGCAACGAAGGGCTCTTGAAAGCGAGCATGTATCTGCACATTTGCATGAATGGATTGATCTCATATTTGGGTACGTTTTCTCCATGCCTCCTTTATCGAGTGTCCAGCTAAATAATCACAACAATTATTCTTTGTAGTCTAGATTTTTCGTACTTTTACTCAAACTTATTCATTTAGGTATAAGCAACGTGGCAAAGAAGCTATAATGGCAAATAACGTTTTCTTCTACATTACCTACGAGGGGACTGTTGATATTGATAAGATCACAGACCCGGTAAGCCAACTTTGTTATACTGTTGGAGTTGCTCAGTTACAGTACACATGCTTTCGTGACTTACCTGTGAATATGTAATGAAGGTACAACAACGTGCTACGCAAGACCAAATAGCTTATTTTGGGCAAACACCGTCCCAGCTATTGACTATTCCTCACATGAAAAGGATGCCGCTGAAAGATGTCCTACATATACAGGTTACTTCAAGTGTCAATTTGGTTTTGCAATTTTACTCTTAGTTAACACCTCTCTTAATCATTACCATTTCTCTGAGGGTGGACTATTGAAGGTCAATAGGTTACTTAACAAATTTTATCACAATAAATAGTGTTTTATTATAGAGGTCTGTGTCATAAGGTTTAGCAGAGTTTTCTTTGACTACTGTATGCTATGTGAATATAGGAGATTCTACTATACAGTGTTCTTGGAGAAAGTTAAGACAGAAATATCTTAACTTACGGCAAACCTCTATGCTAAAATTGCTATTTGACCATGACAGTAATTTTGAATTTTTGGCAGACCATTTTCCGAAATCCAAAAGAGATAAAACCATATTCTGTCCAAAATCCGGAACGTTGCAACTTACCAGCCTCATCCATTCAGGCATCTTCAGATACTGTTGTGATTGTGGACATGAACGTGCCAGCAGCTCGTCTTGCACAACACAAGTGGCAACCAAACACCCCTGATGGTCAAGGTACTCCTTTCCTCTTTCATCACGGGAAGGCAACTGCAACGTCGACTAGTGGTGGATCATTGATGCGCATGTTCAAGGGTCCAGCTAGTTCCGGAACCGATGACTGGCAATTTCCCCAGGCACAGGCGTTTGCCTCATCAGGAATCAGAAGTTCGTCCATAGTTGCTATTACAAGCGATGGGGAAATTATAACAGGTAAACAGCAAGCAGTTTTGCGGTCCCAGTGTCCCAATTGTGTCGGTAATCTATTTACTGAAATCTTGTGTGTTTCTTATAGGTGGACATGCGGATAACAGTATCAAACTAGTCTCATCTGATGGAGCAAAAACTCTGGAAACGGCTTTTGGGCACTGTGCCCCAGTTACATGTCTGGCTCTGTCTCCAGATAACAACTTCCTTGTGACGGGTTCACGGGACTGTACTGTTTTGCTGTGGAGAGTTCACAAGTCGTCTACTTCTCGAACAAGCGTGTCTGAGCCATCAACTGGCTCCGGAGCGCCTTCCACCGCAAACAACACGAATCTGGCCAACACATTGGCAAATAAAGGCAAAAAATGTCGCATTGAAGGGCCGATACAAGTGCTCCGTGGCCACCGAAGAGAAATAGTTTCTTGCTGTGTCAGCTCAGATCAAGGAGTGGTTGTTTCGTCCTCCGAGTCCTCAGATGTTCTATTGCATTCCATTAGGAAAGGAAGACTGATCAGACGATTGGTTGGTGTGACGGCCAATTCTCTTTGCATATCATCTGATGGGGTTATAATGGCATGGAGTAGCTCGGAGGGTTCTATTAGCGTCTTCACCATTAACGGAGTTCTGATTGCCAAAGCGAAACTTCCTTTCTCTTGTAGCATAAGTTGCATGGAAATGTCAATGGATGGTCAAAACGCCTTGATTGGGTTGAACTCATGTTCCAGCATGGATTATTCGAGCAGTAACGAAGATGGCAAAGAAATCGAGAGACTGGATGTTTCATCTCCTTCAATTTGCTTCCTCAACTTATACACACTACAGGTACAAATCTGAACTCCTTTGATAAGAGGTTAAACTAATCCACGGGGGGTGTTTATTTATCTGTGTCTAAAACAACTTTGTCTTGTAGGTATTCCATGTGCTAAAGCTTGGTCAAGGGCAGGATATAACCGCACTGGCTCTGAACGTTGACAACACAAACCTACTAGTGTCCACGGAAGATAAACAGTTGATAATCTTCACAGATCCAGCTGTAAGTTTATTATCTATCTGTCTATAACCATCTGAGTCTGGTTCATCAAATTGCTAACATAGAATAGGGAACCTACATCAGTTTATCAAAGCACGAATAACTTATATCGTTTTTCATCATGGTTCATGGTAAAGTTGATAAAGCCTTGTGTGACTTGCAGTTAAGCTTAAAGGTGGTGGATCAGATGCTGAAGCTTGGGTGGGAATGAGAGAATAGAATTAAACCTATTTGATAAAAAGAAAAAAGAAAAGATGGCGTAAACCCAGGTTTGAATACTCTAGGAAGCTGTAGAAATCCTAAAATGAGATTGGACATGGTTTGGTCTGTCTTTGTCGTGTGTAACATATGTAAAAGTATGTTTAGTTCCCCGTAAACTTATCCCGGCCGATTGTCTTAGTGACAGACAACTGGTTGTTTTGGAGATGGATCAAAAGGCTTCTCGAGTTTGTTGAGGTCATATACACACCAAAGCTTTGAGTTTTGTTTCTTTGCTTCTTTGTGTAGATTTGTAATTCCTCGGCTTGTTTTTCTGTAAGAAAATGGCGTTTTGCGGTTGATTTTATAATATTCTTTTTATTTATAAACATTGTTTTTCATGAACCACATCATTTAACAAGTTGCAAAGAAATGTATTCCCAAGTTAATTAGAAGGAATTGTTGCAAAAAAGAAGTCCATATATACTTTCTCCAAAAGAAAAAAGTCCATATATACATCGGAGAAATATTATTGAGCTAAGAAGATGGGCCTAAGCCCAATTTGGTCACTTTTGATATAAAAGTAGGGGCTGACTCCTGGCTGTAAAATTTTAGATTACCGTGTCCCTTTCTTTGGATTGTAATCTTTACTGGAAACATTATGATAGTCGAGTTAACAGGAGATCTCTTTCGATATATATAAAAGCAGATTATTTAATGTAAAGGAATTTTTTTTGTTGGTGTTTATGTTGCCATCTTTCTTGAGGATCTATCACAAAAACTCATTGATAGGCAGCATAACGTTTTTGGGTAAAGTACATGAAGCAGGGACTATAAAAGTGTGGCAAGTGTTGTAGTGAAATCAAATGCTCGTCCTCGGGATTGCATAGAGATGAAGTCCTCCTTCGATATGAAGCGTAAGCATTCTCTTGTAGCGCACGTTGCTCTTCTCATCGACCATTTTGAAGCGAAAGAAGTGAAGAAGTGCCATTGATACTATCTTCATTTGCCTGTATGCAAAATCCTTGCCAAGACAGATTCTTGGACCAGCCTACATACACACACACACACAGTCAAAGAAACAAAAACATCTCATCAGGTATTAGAAGAGAATGTCTTCACTCTTAACAACCACATCTGGGAGAGAGAGAGAGAGTGTACAGACATGAAAGCTTATAAATTTGAACGGTGATTCTGGTTGGAACACGCCATCCTTAAGCCATCTCTCCGGCTTGAACTCCTCAGCATCCTCTCCCCAAATATAAGTCATCCTTCCCATTGCATAGGATATGTAGTAGACATTATCCCCTCTCTTCACTCTATACCCATCTGGAAGTATATCATCATTCTCTGCACACCTCGTGTCCTTTAAAAAAAGGGGCCAAAGAAAGTGTTAACTCCTCACTTGTTTTGTTAATCTTCAAAGTAGTGATCATTTTTCTTTTCTTACCACAGGGACAGCAGGGTAAAGCCTCAAGGTCTCAGACAAGGCTGCATGGAGATACTGCATCCGATCAAGAGCCTCTTCATCTATACTCTCAACGAAACCGTTCACATCCGTTGTCTTCTCATGACTTGACGTCACGTCTCTGATCTCTCGTACGATTTTCTCCTGAACAAGTGGGTTCTTGCAGAGCATGTACAAGAACCAAGAGAGAGATGCAGCGGTTGTGTCCTTCCCAGCAATCATAAAGCTCAAGATTATATCCCTCAGGTACGTATCATCCATCTTCTCCGGATCTTTCTCACTCTCCACTAGAAATCTAGATAATATATCCTCTCTAACAGCCTAAGAACAAGCTGGTTAACATTCAGTCAAAACAAAGAGAGTAAAACTTTAGAACTCACTCACAGTGTTGTGTTCCTTAGCAAGCTCTTTCCTCTTAGTGGTAATGAGTCTATAAACAAACTTATCTATAGTAGCAACGCTCTTCTTGAGCCTAGCTTGTGATCCGATGTTGAGAAACCATTTCAGCTTCCAAAGCGGATCGATGAATCTTAAACTAGTTGCATCGTTGCCTTCATCAAAAGCCTCCATGAACTCTTCCCCTTCTCTGCTAAACCCATCCAAACACTTCAACTCTACACCAAACCCCAATTTGAAAATCGAGTCCAGCGTACACCTCATCAACATATCCTAAACCAACAAAACAAAAACTACCCTTTTGAGAAAGTTTCCAAATTTATAAAAACAGAGTCTGAAACCTTTACCTGAGCATCAAAAGACTTTCCAGAGAGACCAAACTCGGAGACAAAACCGACAAGCTTAGTAGCATTCGTCCTAAAAACAGAGCAGCTGAAGTCTCTTAACACTCTAGCGGAGAACTCGAAGCTAGCGAGCTTCCTCTGCTGCCTCCACTTCTCTCCGTCCACAGCGAAGATACCGTGTCCCAGAAGATCTCCGAGATTCTGACGACTGTTTGTTCCTTTGCTGTAGTTATCGAATCTCGTCTTGAGAATATGCTCCACGTTGCGAGGATCAGCAGTTAGTATCTCGCTCTGTCCTAGACCCAAGAACCTGAAAGTCGGTTTCTTTCTCGCGATCTCTGTCTCGTAGTCGTATAAGTCGTCTCTGTGGAAGAAGAGGTCGAAGATGGTGGCGTGTACTGGAGAGTACTCCTTGCTGTTTATGGATTTTCCGGTGAAGATTCTGAGTGTTAGATAGATTGTGAAAGACAGAACGATGAAGCTTATGGTTGCTACTAGGATAGCTATGCTCGCTAAAATCTCCATTCTTTTTTTCTTTTTTTTTTTTGTCTGCTTGAGAAGTCAACCGCAGTAGAGGTGGAAGACGAATGTCAAGGCGCCAAGAAGAAGATGATCTTCTCAGGCCCAAAGTTAAGGCCCATTATAAAGTATAGGCCCTTTGAAACGAATTCGTACCCGCTTTCGCTGTTATAAACTTATGAATGATATTCAACCTTTGCGTCTTTTCCTAAAGGCGTGTGCCTCGTTTGATGCTATTCTCCCAACCTCTTGACGAGTAGCGTTGTGCGAAAGTTCAGAGAACGCACATTGGATGCTAACTATAACATTGTTTTTAGTCAAAAGAGAAAAAAAAAAAAAAGAACTATAACATTGCCTTCCTCTCTAATACTTTTTCAACTTGGTAACAACTGTAATTGTAAAATAGATTTTTTTTATCAAACTAAACAAAGAAAAATTAGTTTATTTATATTAAAATCAGAATATTTGATTGAATGCTTCGTAATATATCACACAATCACAACTGATATTATATCTTGCAGACATGTGGATAGTATTTGCTTTAACAGCTCAAAAAATCTTATAATGGGAAGCAGTGATCCAATATTGGCCCTCACCGACTTGTATATGTATATAGATATTTAAGACATGTATTTTTCTATATGTTTTTATTCTACAATAAAGTCAGGTTTGAAACATATTTCAGATTTCAAATATTGTGAACACATATATATAGACCTACACAATTGATTAATTAAAGGTATAATTTAATTACTTTTTCTTTCACAGAGAAAAAGTTAACCAAGTGTTTAAGAATATCAACCTGTGTGAGAAGAAGCCCAGAGCCCATTTTGGTAATTTAGGCAAAAAGACAATTAAATGGAATGGCCTCTTTCTTCTTACAGCTATTGTCCGAAAAAGCACATGGCCCCAATCCAACCCAGCTCTACTTATAAACAACACTCATTGATAAAGAATAATTAAACCCCAGTTAAAATATAACCTAACCACGGTTAACACATAACCATTGGTTCGCCTCATTTAACTTCCTCTCTGTCTTCTCACTTCCTCTGCTCTCCACACTCACACTGAAAACTCAACCGTCTCATCATGGCGGCGCCTCAGACATTCTCTCTCCTCGCCCTCGCTTTCTCTCTCCTCGCCCTCGCTTCCACCGTACACAGCCACAACATCACCCAAATCCTCGCCGATAACCCGGAATACTCCTCCTTCAACAGCTACCTCTCTCAGACGAAGCTCGCCGACGAAATCAACAGCCGCTCGACCATCACCCTCCTCGTCCTCAACAACGGCGCAATGGCTTCCCTCGCCGGAAAACACCCACTCTCCGTCATCAAAAACGCTCTGAGCCTCCTCGTCCTCCTCGACTACTACGACCCCCAGAAACTCCACAAGATCTCGGAAGGCACAGTTCTCACCACCACGCTCTACCAAACCACCGGAAACGCTCCCGGAAACTTAGGCTTCGTCAACATCACCGATCTCAAGGGAGGCAAAGTCGGCTTCGGCTCCGCCGCCTCAGGCTCCAAGCTCGACTCCTCTTACACGAAGTCCGTTAAGCAGATCCCTTACAACATCTCCGTTCTCGAGATCGACGCTCCGATCATATCTCCGGGACTCTTAACCGCCCCTGCTCCTTCCGCCGCCGTTTCGAACATAACCGGTTTACTCGAGAAAGCCGGTTGCAAAACCTTCGCCGGTTTACTCGTCTCGAGCGGTGTCCTCAAGACTTACGAATCCGCCATCGAGAAAGGCTTGACGGTTTTTGCACCGTCCGATGAAGCTTTCAAAGACGACGACGTTCCGGATCTGACGAAGCTCACGCAAGCTGAGGTGGTCTCGCTCCTAGAGTATCACGCCCTCGCTGAGTACAAGCCCAAAGGCTCTCTCAAGACTAACAAAAACAGAATCTCCACTCTAGCCACCAACGGCGCCGGTAAATACGATATCACGACATCGACCTCCGGCGATGAAGTTGTTCTGCACACCGGCATTGCTCCGTCACGACTCGCCGACACGGTGCTTGACGCTACTCCGGTCGTGATATTCACGGTGGATAATGTCCTTCTCCCTACTGAGCTATTCGGGAACGCCACTTCTCCGGCACCGGCGCCGGCGCCAGTTACCGCACCGACACCTTCTCCGGCGGAAGGTCCTTCACCCACTGCAGCTTCACCGCCAGCACCTCCGACTGATGAGTCACCGGAGAGTTCTCCTTCGGACTCGCCTGTTGGTTCAGCGGACAGCAAGTCGGCTAAATCGGCGGTTGCCGTGAGCTCACCGTCATTGTTAACGGCATTGGTCACGCTCGTCGCCGTAGCCGTTTCAGTGTCTCTTTGGTCTTGAAATTGAACCTTTCGAATTCTCGTAATTACGCAAGCTGCCACTGCCTTTGTTCATTTTTATTTAATTTTTGTTCTACTGCTTTTGTTTGTGGTTCTGTTTGTTGAGTTGAAACTTGGGATTATTAGAGATGTGAGGTTTAAATCTTTTATTTAATCACATTTTCATTATTGCTTGCTTTGAGTGTTTTTATCTGAAACTAGACTTCTTATAACACTATGTATCCAAAACACACATCAGAATAAAATTATCCAAAGAGCCATTATTATTTAAGTTATTATTATTATTGACATTGCTTTATGATTATAACAACAAAACAAACAAGATAATCAAAGTTTGTTTTAAAAATTTTAGATTGTAACAATTAGGGCTGGGCAAATAAACCGAAACCCGAAAACCCGAACCGAATCCGATCCGATAAAAATGAATCCGAACCGATCCGAACCCGACATAAATACCGAATGGATCTTGTTTTATGGTATTTTGGGTTATGGGTATTATCCGAACCGAACCCGATCTTAAATGGATATCCGATAGAACCCAAAACATTTAAAATTCTAAAAAGATCTTGTACCAAATATTATCTCAATTCCTAATATATCTGTGAAATACACTAAGATATTAAATATCTAAAATAATTATCTATTACATAAATATTGGTGGTTCTATTATATAAAAATTGATGTTTGAAGGTGGTGGATTGAAGCTTAAAGTTTTTAGATTTTAGTTTTGTTTTCACTGAACAATGTTTCTCATTTTATGAGAACTTAATTTTTGTTTTATTCTTTCGTCTATTTAGTTTTTTTTTATAAATAAATATATTTACATTTCATTTGATTTTGAATGATCACGTTTGATGTTTCTTTCTTATTTTTGAATCAATTTTACTTACTTTTTAGTTATAAAATACTTACAAATCATGTATTTTAAAACTGAAGAACCGATTTACTTATGTTTTGGTTATAAAATAGATATAAATCATGTATTTTTAAACCGAAGAACCGATTGGGACTCGAACCCGAAAGTACATCGGGTTGTACCGGTTCTTCAAAGATTTATTAACCCTGACCCGAACCCGATAGAACCTGAACCGGTCCCGAACCGAGCTTTCATATAATCCGAATGGGGCTGATTTTGATAAACCCGAAAAACCAAAAACCCGATTGGACAAAACCCAAACCCTATTGGGACCCCGAATGCCCAGGCCTAGTAACAATACAAATATACAATGTGCCATATATTTAAACTTTGAATGGGGTTGCTAATGAAAATAATATGCACAAATAACTACTTCCACTATGTTAAAGATAACTGGTTTAGAATTAAATGTTTTTATTGTCTTTTGTTTTAAAGATGCTTTTGAGTTTTTAAGTTTTAGTTAATGAAGATTAGTAATCCCATGGGCCCAATTTCTTAATTTAAGAACTCAGATTTTTTGTTTTGTTTATAAACTCAAAACTTAGAAAGCAAATGATACGTTATACCCGCGAAGCAACGAACAAAGCAAAATTCCCACTTTTAGAATTAATTTATTATATTTGCTAATTTTTTTGTCCCAACTCCATAAATAGAACAACGAGGATATTCCAGATCTGATGATCACTCAAAAACGAATCGTTTTGCCATGTGCAAATATATCAACCCAATGTATGGGTCTACACTGTCTAGAGTTGGCAGAGGTGTGGCCCAGTAAAATTCAATAAAGAGAGTGAAAAGCCCGGCTTGACACCGACACCTTTTCTCGTTGACGATGCTCATACATCGTTATATTCTGAGAGCACAAACCCTATCGTTTATTTCTGTATAAAACGACGCTCATGTCTAGGTTCCATTCAACGAACAACAGGGCGTTTAAACATGCGTCTTCCTCGAGAAGCTTTCAAACTCAGCGAGACATCATAAAAACCCCTTTCACTCACTAAATACCCAGAGAGTTAGGGTTTCAAAATCCCCGCCATTTTTTTTCTCGAGGAACCGCAAAATGGCGTCTACTGCGGCGGACGAGAAGATTGCGTCGGGAACGTCGAAGACGAGTCCGAACAAAGCGTCACGGATCAGTAGTAGTCTAAACGACCCTTCTCCATCTCCGTCGATGAACTCCAAGGATTTCATCGTCTCCGTCGCTGCTAACATCGCGTCTCAGCCGCTGCAGAACTACGATTCGAACGTATGGGGTGTCCTCACCGCTATTTCAAACAATGCTCGCAAACGCCGCCAGGTTTGGACTGTAGTTAGTGTGATTCTCTTCCGGAAAGTTTGATTTTGATTCCCTGATTAATGTGATTTTTTAGGGTATAAACATACTTTTGACTTCCGATGAGCACTGCTTCGGGCGGCTGCCAAGTCACGCCAGTTATCAGATAGAATCTAATGCTATAAGTGGGAATCACTGTAAGATACATCGTAAGCAGGTCATAGGCGGTGATGCGTCTGTCTTCTTGGAAGACACTAGGTTAGTGTAACTCCTCCTCTTCTGCTTTTGGTTAGTGAACTAAAAAAAAAATTAAAGTTTTTTTTTTGTGTCTCTCTTTGATGCAGCACAAATGGTACGTTTCTCAACTGGGAGAGAGTGAAGAAGAAAGGCCCTGAAGTGAGGGTTCAGCATGGTGACATCATATCGTTTGCTGCTCCACCTGAGCATGGTAACTTATATTTTCTCTATCTTACCATTCTCAAAACATAACTTACCTTTTTATATGTGGCTTTTAGGACTATAATGTTAACAGTTGACCGCTCTGCATTTTTTTTTTCTTTCAGAAAAGTCCTTTGCATTTGTATACCGCGAAATACTTGGAAGTAGTCCTGCACTTTCCTCCATGAGCAGAAAAAGAAAAGCAGGTAACCTCGGTCCAAGCCTTTTTTTTTTGTTCCTGACTTGCCATTCGCTTAGACTTTGGAATGGCAAGTATTTGGGGACATTTTTTCACCATTATGTATCACGTGTTTTCTCACTTTTGATCTGTGTTTTTACTGCTGTGAAGAGGATATAACTTGTGAAATTAAGAGGCCGAAAGGCATAGGCATTGGTGGTCCTGATGGTCCAATATCTTTGGATGATTTTAAGAGCCTCCAGCGATCAAACACAGTATGTTTATCTTCTATTGAGGCGTCCGTTATTAGATGTTAGTGATTGTATAAACCTTGATGTAATTATAACGCCACTTTGTGTCAACAACTAAATGGTGTCTGCAGGAACTGAGGAAACAATTAGAAGCACAAGTGCTTACCGTTGACACACTGCGTAATGAGTCCCGGGCAATTGTGGAGCACCATGAAAGTGTATGTTGAGTTTGTCTTTGTATGTTAAATGTTGTTACATAAGACAAAAACAATGGTAATGGTCTTCGAGTGATTGGTGGGTTATTCAAGTCTCTATACTTATATATCTTTGCTCCCTGCAGGAAATAAAACTGATGAAAGAATCCATTACAGAATCATTTCAAAAGGATCTGATTGAGTTGCGTGAGTTAGTAGATACTAGGCAGAAAGAACTGGCGCAGGTCAACAAAGTATCAGCCGAACAGAAGCACTCCATAGATGACCTTGGCGAGAGACTAAGCGGTTGTTTGCAATCTCTCAGTGAAGCAAATGAAATAATTAAAAGGTAAATGAACTATTTGCCCCTGGTTGGTTTTTGTTTTTGGATCAAAGTTCATGCAAGTGTTGTGACAACTTGTACGATACTCCATTTAAGACTTCCAAGTTCCCAACATAAAAATCTCTACGTTACCTTTCCTCATTAATCAGGTCCCTGAAAAGGTCAAAACCTAGAGCTTTTTGAGTCCGTTTTTTTAGCAACAACATATGGCTTAAAAAATTTGTACACGGCTCTTTCAGAAGTTGTTTTGTATGTGTTATTTATAAACTATTTCCATGTTCTGATGATTTTTTTCATATTGAGATTTCTGGAATATTTTTATGTTGCTATGCGTTTATAAGCCTAAACATTGCAAATATGTAACCCCATGATAACTTTTTTGTTGCTTTCAGTCAAAAGGCGACTATAGATGAACTGAAGACAGGGCTGGATGAAGAGAGAAATCAAAGAAAAGAGGAAAGAGAAACTGCCGCTGCTGAAATAAAAGCTGCGATACATAAATGCCAAATTGAGGCTCAGGAAGAATTGAATAGATTTTCTGATGTTGCTATGAGACACGAGAGGGAACAACAAGAAGTTATCAACAAAATGAAGGTATGAATATAGACTTACTGTGTGAATTAACTCCTCTTCATTATTATGGCCTCAGAGTAAGACAGTTTACTTGACAAATATTCAGGAGTCAGAGAAAGAAAGGTCCATCCAAGTGGAAACTTTGATGTTAAAATTGGTATGTTTTTGTAACTTTTATTCTACAGAAGCCTTGAACTTTTTTTCCATTTTGTTTGTCGTTTGAGAAATTTGTTGGTGTTTTATAGGAAGATACAAGGCAGAAGCTGGTCTACTCTGACAATAGAAACCGTCAGTTAGAAGCTCAAGTTTCCGAGGAGCAGCTTGCTTCTGCTAATGCACAAAAAGTACCTGGCCTGAATGCAATTTTCCTCTTATTTTGCCTGTTTCTCTTCTATCTTTTCTTTCTGTATTAATGGTTGCATTTGTTGCTAAAAACTTATATTTGGATCAGAAAATGGAAGAACTTGACCTTGAAATAAAAAGACTGCAAAAGGATCTGGAGAACGAAAAGGTAAGAATGGAAATAGATTTTTCTACCCCTATTGTTTTTTCACAGTTTCACATCAACGACATGCTTCTGTTTCCCACCTCTGCCTGCCTCCTGTTACAGAATATGATAATATGCTCTTGTAAGAGATCGTGTACATGTAGCTAGAGATTTTGTTAGGTTGTCTCCAAGAAGTTATATGTTTAAGCTGAGACTTTCTTTGTTATGTTAGCAGGCTGCCCGAGAAGAAGCATGGGCGAAAGTGTCTGCCTTAGAACTAGAGATAAGTGCTGCTCTTCGAGATCTTGATGTTGAAAGACAGAGACACCGTGGTGCAAGAGAAAGAATCATGCTCCGGTAAGACATTTACACGCGTAGTGGTATACTGGTACTTACTTTAGACTTCAACTTCTTCTATATATGATTGGTTGGATAACCTACATTATAGTTGATCTTCAAATTGTCAATGGTAAACGCATGCTGTACTAGTCTTTGCTGTCTAGATTTCCTTGTAAGAAGGTAGTTTCTTGTTGACTGTGTTGCCTTAAACTATTAAAATGCATTGTCACGCAAGTTTGATTGGTCTGAGTCTGACTTATTGAGACCCGGAATAATCATGCAGTGAAACTCAGTTGCGGGCATTTTATTCTACGACTGAGGAGATCTCGGCTCTGTTTGCAAAGCAGCAGGAACAGCTCAAGAACATGCAGAGAACTCTGGAAGATGAGGAAAATTGTGACAATATTTCATTAGATATCGATCTTAATCCAGTAAGCAGAAATCCCAACAGAGTAAATACTCATGAAGATGAAAGAGCAACGTGCCATACGAACTGCGCTGCCAAGGCGAGCTCCTCCACATCAGGGCAAAGGTCTGACAGAAACGAAGTCTTTGATACGTCCTGTGAAGATGCTACTCAGAAGCATGATTGTGAAATCATGAGTCAGGAAGGCCAAAACACTCAAGAAGCTGAATATACAAGCTCCGACAAAGTCTCGAAGGGTGGATTTGGCTCCGATATAGGTGTTGTTGGTACAGCACCCACGTTGGGAACAGACCCTGTAGGAACTGAGCAAGTTGACGAAACTCAGAGTCCAGGAAATGACCATCTGAGGAAGCCAATCATTTCAGCTGGTGATACAATGCAAATTGACTTTGAAACTCAAGTACATGAAGGTGATCAGAATGATGAAGCTGCTTTGTTGTTAAGGACCCACTTGAACGATGGTAGGGATACCCAAGACACAGAGGGAGTAGGCACTGTAAGAACGTCAGATCTTCTAGCTTCTGAAGTTGCTGGGAGTTGGGCTTGTAGCACAGCTCCTTCTGTACATGGAGAAAACGAAGCGGAAAGAAGTAGAGAGGATGAAGAGAGTCAGACTCAAAGAATCAAGGAAGTGACGGCGATAGTACATGATGACTCTGCCGCTCAAGTAAGCGAAAGTACAGTTCCTGAGGTCCTGGACACTACAAGGAAAGATGACGCTGAGGATGGAGGTCTTAAGGAGACAACGGGGATCATTGGACAGGGAGAAATAAATCATGATAATGGTTCTTCTGACTCTGAGACAGTGAGTTGTTCTGATACAGATGATGATGACCATGGGAAGGAAAAACTCAATCCTGTCTCAGACTCGGACACAGAGGGTTCTGATATGAATGATGACAACAGAGTGAATCCGAATAGTGAAGGAAGCCATGAAGCTGATGGGGATCAAAAACAGGTTGACACCATGGACGAAGATGATAAAGCTACTTAGCAACAAGATCTTGCTCTCGGTTTCACATATTCATTAAGTTTCACACTCTTGCCAAATCCATTTTTGTTTTCTTTTGCTTCTGTACATTAGAAGTAAGTTGTGTAGATAGGGCATGACAAATGGTAAGGTTGTAACATGGGAACTTGTAATTTTCGTGGAAATGTGAATCTAAACGAATTGATTCAAATAAAAAAGTGAAATATTCAGGATAAAGTATCTCCATGAAGTGATGCAATGATGCAACGATAGAATGAAGGGGAAAGGAGTTGGCTAAGCTAGAGATGGGGCTAACAATAGAGACAGGTGAAGAAAGAACAAGTCAGAGGAATCATCAATTGATAATCTGAAAGTTGAAAAGAGAGTGGTGTTGATAGTGAGGAGAATCTCCTTTTACTACAACTTCCATCATTATGAAAGCAGTAACTTACTAAAAAAGATGGCTATATATAAACAATAATGGTAGAGATGATAGTGATAATAATAGAGTATAACAAAATGATAACAAGTTTTGAAGACTGTAGTGAAGCGTGGATGGGAGGTTTCATTTCGGTGTTGACTTATCTCCTTCAATTCCATTGATTCTATCTTAAATTATTTAGTTTGTCTTTGCATTTTGGGTTTCAAATTGAAATATCAATACAAGAAATGAGTACATCTTTTTATAGTGGTCCTCCTAGTCCTTTTCAATCTTTTCTTTTCCATATATATCATCAATACATGTAATGAGTAGAAGCTTTTTTTTGTCAATGTGTAGCTTGATTTTCTTTTGAATAGTCATGAAGTTTAGTTTTTTATGTAAATTTTTCACATTACTGTTACGTTCTCCTTGTTTCTTTTTTCTTAATTTTACTTAACTTTAGAGAATTTTGATGTGGCTAATTTGTAAGTCGTTAGTTAAAATAAGGAGTATTTGATTGGGCCATAGGAAGAAGGGGATTGGGCATATCTGCATGTGGAACTTGGGTTTGAGCATTAAAAAGGAAAATAGCCCACAAAAATCAATATGCACAATGATGATGGTTGATGAATCTATCGTCGTCGAGTGGGGAACTGGGGTTATTATAGCAAATGGGTGTGATGATTGTCGGAAGAAGAAGCCAAATCGGTGGTTTCGTTTTCTAAATTTAATGTGTTTTGGCTTTTGCTTCTACTCCTACTCGAGTACTCCCATGACTTTTTCCCATTCACTACTACAACTACTACTACACAAAACATACATTTATATTTGTATTATTTGTGTTAAATAAGAGTCACTGCACCTGATTCGGTTGTATCCGTTGCACACTCTTTTTTCCCTTACTTCGAAGTTTCAGAATCATTTCTTAAACCCAAGCTTTCTACCTCACGTGACCCATCATGAACCATGATTCCCTCTTGTTATTACCTTTTTGCATTATCTTCCCCGTCAGATCATATGAGTTTAGAGTCTTTTGGAGCAGATTTGGTTAGGATCTTAATCACTTTTTTTTTTATAAAAGGTTTTCGAAAAGTACTAGATAATTGAATTATTATTCGAAATGGAAGACAAACGAACCATGATTCCCTCTTGCATTATCTTCCCCGTCAAATCATGAGTTTAGAGTCTTTTGGAATAGATTTGGTTAGAATTTTAATTACACAAGTACCCTTTTGATGAAAGGTTTGAAGAATGAAACATACTAGAGAATTGAATTAATTATTCGAAGTGGAAGACAACGAACGATATTAAATAAATATAATTATAAGGAACTAAATTAAAAGAAGATATACACTATTGCCTAACACATGCAGATTTTATGTTATTATCGGAGAAGAATATTTTAATCTATCTATAAAGAAAATAAAACCAAAGTACTTATTAGTTAAGAATCTTAAGAGTAAATTAAATAAAACTTTAGAACGCAAGTCTTGTTGTGCATATTTAACGGAATGATTAACCATCATTAGATATGACTTTCAATAGAGTTGAAAATTCTGGCTGGATTAACAACAATCTCTACCTTGGAGGCTCTGGTACGTAATCTTTTTCCTTTCGTGAAAAAGGCAAAAAAAAAAAGAGAGACAAAGACTTGATAATTAAAGGTTTAAAATAAGAGAAACAATTGTACTTTGTGATGAAGATCGAGGTTTTCACGTACTCTTAACCTTTTTTGACTTCTTTGGCTCCTAAATAATCATGATTTGACCTTTTTCCCAGTCAAAAAGATCTGCCAAATCGCTTCATAAAACTCAAGAACAATTACTAAAATCAAAGGTAAGTGTAATGCATGTAATGTGTAACGGCGAATGTAATGCATGAACTCATTTGGTTGGGAGCAAGAGACGAGCCTTGTTTCGAATTTGAGTTATAGTATTAACTAACTGTAATTGTCATGCCAAAGATCCACAAATTCCATTTATATAGTAGAAGTTTGCTGGTACTGTAGTGATTTATTCATTCAGTATGTTTATATATATATATATATATGGAAAGAATAGTTGTTAATGTACGAATAGCCAAATGATTCACAGATTTGACTAACTGTCACAAGACCCATCAACCATGTGATTAAGTTGACAAAACATGCAAACAAACAAATCAATAACAAAAGTTGAATAGTTTGGTTAGTCGTGTGTACCTCTTAACGGTGAGTTTGAGCTTTTTTAGGAAACATCCTAAATTCTTCTAAATAGTACAATTAAACTAATCAAATCAGTCTAAAAAAATTAAAAAATAAAAATAAAAAATATAAAAGAGACGGAGACTATTTTTGTTTTACTTGTTCTTCTTCATTCATCTTCAAAAAAAAATCAACTTCATCTTCTCCATGTCCCTTTGTAATCATGATTCTTCTTTTGCCATCATTACCTTCAAAAGGAGCCTCTCTCTCTCCTCTCTCTCTATACAAAAAATGCAAAAAAAAATTCCATCTATATAACGCCTCTATATCCATCTCTCCAGCTACTCAAAACACTTCTCACTTCTTCTTGTCTCTCTCTCTCTCTTGAAGCTCCAAAGATGTGTTTGAGTTCTTCACAACCATTCTCAGACACACCCACGAGATTAGTTTTGTACCTCAAAACACAAAATCACGTTCGTATCCGTCGCCTCTCCAGGTTTCAATCTCCATAATCACACACCTCGCTCAAACAGTCTATAATCAACTCTGTAATTAACGTTTTGAGTCACTATAACGTTCTAATGCTTTATTTTTTAAAAAAAAACTTTTCCAGGAGGAGAAGGATGTGGAGGAAAGAAAAGGAAATGGAGATGAAAAATATAAGGCTTTACATGGAGAACCAATACATCATACAAGAGAACGAGAAACTGAAGAAGAAAGCTCTTCTTCTTCACCAAGAAAACAAAGCTCTCTTCTCTCAGCTTCAGACCCAAAAAGTTTCACATGTTCCACTTCCATAAACAAAAACCTTACCATCAACAAGTACCAAGATCATATTCTTCTGCTTCTTCTTTAGTGAGTCAATAATATTAATAATAAATCTAATGGCTCTAAACAAACACCAGTCTTATTATCTAAGTGGATCTTGTAATTTACAATCAAGGGTTTAGTGTTATTGGGGTATACATCTAATTTATTTGTTTCTCTTTTATAGTTTCTTCTCCTTGTTATATCTTTTTTTAATATTGTTCATTCATCTTTTTAGTATATGTAATCTCAGTATGTTTTCTTTTGTCAATGGTTAATCTACTTTTTAATTAGTTGTTATCCTTTTTGTTGTTTTCTAATTACTACTCTTTAATCTACTCAACATGTCAATCTTAACAAAGAGCGTATGACTAGAAGAATAACCGGTAATACAAAAATTTAATGATTTTCACATGGGGATGCTGTGACCGTTCCAAGATGGCAAAGCCATGCCGTTTCAACCAATAGAACCAAACAAGCATGCCGTTTCCATCCAACAGTTTTAAAACAGAGTAAACTAAAAGCATATCCATAACATGCATAAAACCAAAACAAGACCAGAACATATGATGAATTCATTCAATGAGTTCCATTCATCAGCTAACATAAACCCAAAGAGGACAAAACCATCTCTTCCTTCTTCATATAAATAACCAAAGTAACGCAAATATTCAAGAAAGTAAATATGCTAATATCGACCGATGAGGATAAAGTCATCATCATCAAGAGCCTGAACATCTCTCTCACCAACAAAATGCTCCCGACCAATCTCCTTCACCATCTTCACAAACTCAACCCTCTTAGACAAAGGTAAAGGAACATACGGCAACCTAAACACCGGCCTCGCCACTCCAAGCTGAGCCAAAGCAGTGTTGAGTCCAATCGGGTTCGGCTCCTGGAACAGCCAAGCCATCAAAGGCAAAAGCTTCTCCTTCAACTCCGAGTTCTTACCTTCAAACATCAGTTTCCTCATCAAACCAGGAACCAAGTTACTAGTAACCGATATAACTCCCGTCGCTCCATAGTCCCATCTCGAGTCATGACACTCATCATCATTCCCACTCCACACAACAACCCCATTCTCAGTGTACTCTTCAACCCTCTTGTTCCCAACACACTCCTTCACACCAGCCAAGTTAGGACTCCCCCGAGAGAGCTTGAAGATGACACGTGGCGGTATATCCTGCCCCGTTCTTCCCGGGACATTGTATATAATCGTTGGTCCCATATGAAGAACAGATTGAAAATGTGCCACCATACCGTCCATTGAAGTTTTACCGTAGTAAGGGTTGATGTGAAGAGCTGCGTGCATTCCAACAGCGAACCCTTGCTCAGTGGCGTGGATAGCTTCTCTCGTTGAGTTGCTTCCTGTGTTTCCAATGACTTTGATGCTTCCTCCAAAACAGTTAACGGTATGGCCTATGAGCATAATGTGTTCGTCCCAGCTCATCAGCTGACCTTCGCCGGTTGTGCCACCGACGATGACACCTTCAGCGCCGTTTTGAATCTGGATGTTGACCAAGTCGTCGTAGGCTTCGAGGTCGAATCTTCCGTCGGGTAGGTACGGTGTTTTGATGGCTGTGATCACACGTAGAGCTTTGATGTCGTCTGTGTTTGTCCTGACAACAAGCACAAAAACATGAGATTTCATTCAACGTTTTATCGAGATTCTGTCTATTAATCAGACAGACCTGTTCTTAACCTCTAAGCTGCGCATAGGGAGATGGAAGTTTGGTACAACAGCTGCTTTAGGAGAGACCCACTTCGAGCTCCTTCTGTGTTTTGACTCAATAGGGTTAGAACAAGAGGTGGTAATCTCCATCAAAAGGACTCGGCTTTGGATATAATACAACAACAATGTTCAAAGATAAGAGGAAAGGAGAAGGAACCTCTTGTAGCCGCCCTGGAATGGTTTTGGACAGGGGAAGTGAAGAACAGAGTCCATAGAACACAAGCCATAACCTTTCAAAGCAGTCATCTTTTGAAATACACACACACACACAGAGAGTTAACAATCTAACTCAGAACAAATCACCAGAAGCTTTGCAATCAGTTGGGGAGGATGATGGCAATAGTGTGAGTGATTCCGATGGTAATAATAATCGAAGAGAGAATCGTTGGACGGAGAAGTAAAGCGATAGAGAGGCTTCTGAGCATAATGACGAGAGATTCCGATAAGGAGGAGGAAGCGGCGAGAGACAGGACGGAAGATTATATTAAGACACAACAAAGCCGTCTTAGGGTTCTGTTTTAGCTTCTGCGATATTGCCACGTGGAAATTGAGTTATCGACACGTATAAAGATTATTTATGGACTAATAACTTTTGTAGTTTAGCAGCCTTCTTGAATATTTTTTTAGTTTTTATCTTAAAACAATAGTTTATAATTCTGATTATGTATTATGCGTATAGTTAAACTCATGCAATGCACGTTTATGTACATTCGGCCCATCGTGGCTGCTTCTCATTATATATTTTCTTAAAATCAATTGTAATTTTTCGTCTATAATAGTGTCTTTTTTTTTGTCTATAATAGTGTCTGTTGTCTGATAATAACACACATTAAGATTCTGCAATCAAAGACTGTTTAACACTAACCTCTACCCAGTAAGAGCGTTGAGAAAACAGAACCCTCCCTTATGAGACCATTATAGGCCCAATAGTCTATATATTATGGCCTAACCGAGTCTAAGATTAATAGGCCCAACTTAAAGTCTGGAAACCTGAAATCATATTCGTTTTACAACGTTACAGAATAAAAAAAAATAAAAACGAGGTCTAGGTTTCGGTAAATTGTCAGGGAATGATCTGGTTCTTAAGCACTACTAACTTTGACCAGATTCGTGGAAAAATAACTGTTAATGTTCAATCAAGAAACACGAATCCGAACATAACGAATATGTCTAATAAATAATGTATTATGTACATATCACTAAACACATGTCGAATTGTAGATAGACCCATTTCAGTTTAGTGGATTTATTTGGGGTTATGTATGTAGTGTAACCATTGAACTTTAAAGTCAAAACAATCTATTTAATGTCTAATCTCTCATAATGCCGACAAAAATATTAAAATTTCAAGTTTCTTACCGTCTAACAAAAGCAGGGAATTTTTTTTTAAAGAGGTACATCAAATTTACAAGAATGTATACTCATTACCCATCAAAAACATAATTGCGCAGGCTATACATATTCAACTTTATATGTGTCGTTATAATTATATGACTGATAATAATCAGTTGGGACAGCAAAAATGAGGGAGCGATCATAGGTTATAGAGAAAGGTGAAAGAGAAGATGAGATGTAAATGCAAAAGGGAGAGAGATGAGAAATGATGGGGAAAGTGTGGAAGGGAGGTGGCTTTGGAAGTAAGGAATGGAACTCTCACTTCACTCATCTCCTCGTAAAGGAACTTTCACGCACGTGCGTCGGTGCTTCATCCAATGCTCTTCTTCTCTTCCCCTCCTCTCTCTCTCTTTCTACCTACACACACAAATTATATTCTTCCATAAAATTTATGTGATCAGTAGTATATAGTACTATATGCAATGATCAAGTGAGCTAGTCAATGTAATCATCGTTTTCTTGTTCCAATATTTAGATCTATTTATACTCGACCCTCTTCTTACTTTCTAAAAATAATCACAGTCATATATTGTACAATATGTTTGTTTGTTTTTAATCTGGAAACTACTTATATAACTGTAGATATCTAAGGATTTTCGTGTAAATGTGTAAATACAAGTATCTGCCAAATGCAATCACCTTGTTCCCAAGTCTTGTTCTTGTCATTATGCCTCTTGCCTCACCATTATCTAACCAACCTCGGAACAATCATCCTTTTCTCTTTTTTTTTTTTTAATTATGCCTCTTGCCTCATCATCTATCTTCTACCTTACAACTATACTAGGAGTAGTTTTTATTTTGTAGCCGTTAATACTAAATACAAATAACCTCTGTTAAATTAAATCTTTAACACAGGGAAATAATAACATACAAACAATGTGAACTTTTCGGGAAATGGATTTAGACTTTAATAAGTAACGGACTAAAAACATATATTTGACCTAATACCAAAAATGACAATGTTAGTAACATCATCGAGCGTGTACTCGTTGAGCGTTATAAAACCTTTCAATAAGTAGATCATAGTGTATACATGCACTATAAATTAACATATATATACGCAAAGCTTATCATAAAAACTTTTAGAACCAATTTATTTTTTCATAGTCAACGCTGACACACAAAAAAAAGACCTCGCAAACCTAAAAGATCTATCGACCAATCTCATGACCAAAACGGTTCTCGTCGATTTTCATACGTACCACAAATCTTCATCAAAGGCTACAATTATCTTTTAAGAAAACAAAGGAAAGAAAATAAAATTAAAATTTGACAGAAGATATATTATAAATGGAAAACGAAGAAACGTATTTTTTATTTTTTTTTGGCGAATTAGAAAGATGGTCTCGGAGTTCCCCAATAAGCTTCGCCTGGCAATTGAACAGAACTCATAAGGTTAGGTTGCAACCCTTGGATAAACGACGTCGGATCTTGCATCAACTGTTGCTGCGTTTGCGTTTGCGTCCCACCACCACCCATCGTTGCGTTTCCATCGATATTATTATTATTAACAACCGCTCCAGACGTTTGCTGCTCTTCCTGATCATCTTCCTCTAAAGGCAACCTCTCATACGCAGCGTTACCAAAGGAAGCAGCCATAATCACGACAGGTCCTGAAGCCATGAGTGGTCCCACCACGCTCCCTCCAACGACTTGTCCTTGACCACCGGCTAAGTAAATCGTTAGACCGGAAGCAGCCGGTGGAGCCGGAGGAGGGAGGAAAGATCCCGAGAGAGAAAGAATCTCGAAACGTCCGTGCAAGTTAACCACAGATGAGCCACCACCGTTAGGTACTGAAGCTGGTTGTCTTATGGTAACGTTAGTAACGGCGCCGTTTCCGCTTAAAACGCATATACCACGTTGGCGACGGCGAGCGAAGACGGTGACGCTTTCCATGACGTCACATCCGTTAGCTACTTCCATCACATGGGATTTGAGAGCGTTTGCGCTGTCTCTCGTGATGATGATTGGTGGTTTTGGTTTGTTCTTGGATCCCGCTGGTCTTCCACGTGGTCTTCTTGTGATTTGATTATCTCCTCCTCCTCCTCCACCGCCGCTTTCTCCGCCGGAACCGGGAGTGTTTTGATCTTTTCCGGCTGGAGAGTGGTCGTTGGGATCGATCTGATCAGTGTCTCGGTCGCGTTTTAGGCCGCTGATGCGGTGCTGGTCGATCTCGTGGCCGTGATTATGTTGCTGCTGATGCTGAAATTGATGGTGTGGGTGTAGATGAAGATCTCTTGAGAGAAAAGGTGGAGGAAGAGAGCGAGAGACCTGATCCATTTTCTTGAATGAAAAGCAAAAACCCTAGTCAGCTTAGCTTGAGAATGGATACAAAGTAGCTTAATTCAATTAACCAAGGGGAAAGTAATGCAAATTTGAAGAAGAGAAAAAGAAAAAGAGATACAAGGTCATGTACATGTAAAACGAAACTGGAGCTGGACTAGTAATACATGAAGATGAAGTTGTAAGAGAGAGAGATAGAGGAGAGAGATGGGTCTAGGGTTAGGTCTGAGAGGTTGAGGTTAAGGTTAAGAAAGGATTCAGATGGAAGATGGGTTTAGTTTGGTTTAGACTTTAGATAGACAGCATGCCTCATGGCGGTTTGTGGGTCCCACCTACTGTGTTACTTTGTGGGGTCCAGGTTTTTTCCTGTTGTGTAAGTAATTTTCAGTTGTGTGTTTGTCTCTCTTCAATTGAAAAATAAGGAAGAAAATTTAACGAAGAATTCCGTGAAAACTATTGGATGATGTTTACTAGATATATAGTCCATGGATGCTTAAAATTATATCAAAGATTATAATAGACACACAAATTAAAGCGCACGAGTCAATCTCGAATCTAAAATGATTTTGTTTTTTTTTAAACTTAATTAAGCTTATGATGAAACTGAGGCATATATGTATGATTTTATAGCTGGTACATGCCCTAATGTACGGTTTTTGATTACATTTATCAATTCGCGAGATCTTATTTTGTAGCCAACATTCACGAGTCTTTTTTTCTTATTTCTATATTATGTTTCTAGATGTAACGGTAGAACATCAGTATAAAAAATTATATCTATATACGCACAATCAAAACGTAAAGAGCAACGGAGAAATTTATAATCTCCACTTATATATATATATATATATATATATATATATATATTTTTTTTTTCTTTTGAAAGCCAAACACTTATATATTATATTCTTTTCTGATGATTATATATTTCATTTTTAGCAGTCAATAGTACAAACAAAATATAGGTACATGGTGTGAAAAATCAAGTATTCATTTTTTGTTTACGTACGTACGATTAATTAATAAATTTGATCTGCCTTGGCATAATAAATTTTAAACAAGCGTCAAGGAACAGCTCCTTTAAAGTATTTCTAAAGGATCCGGTAGGGTTAATTGTAGAAAAATACATATAGATGTTTTCTTGTCCTCACAAATAAATGTTTTTTGACCTGCAAATATCTTTTAACATGATACATGTGTCCGCAATATACATACGTTAAGATCAGTTAATTAAGGTGCATGAAAGTTAGTGATAAATAATTAAGAGTTGAAATGGCAAAAACAAGCTGAGAGTGTGAAGAAGAGACGTTATTAATGTGGTTGGACGATGACAGAAGCTGTTTAAATATTTCACTTAAAATCTAGGAGAAGAGAAACAATTCATTGTAAATACTGCTTTTTTTATCATCCAGGATATATTATGAATCAGATTATTCTCCAGGAAATAACGAAGTTAAATTATTTTCGGAAAAAACTATATGTAATTTTAAAAAGGTCATGATTAATGTCTCTATATATATGTGATTATATTGTGTGTTTCTTTACATGATTCAATTGGTAGCTTATCATTCAATATCAGCTAAAGTTTTACTCATTCACTGTCTCCGGCCTTGCAAATCACTACTATTATCATAAATATATGAAACAAGAAATCAATTAGCACAAAAAAACATATATTAGTAATGGGTTGATGATGAGCAACATTGAATAGTAGTGGAACAATTTGCAGGTAAAAAAAAAACAGAATTAAACGAGAAAATACAGTTTACCAAAAGGAATGTGTAAAAGTTAAATTCTCGAGTCCATAAACTCTACGAAGTTCTGAAAGTTACTTATTACTGATTAGACGGTTCAAGAAAAACTGACTTATTTTTTGGCATTTTAGACTTGGAAAGTAGTAGTACTAGTATTATATTCAGATGTTGCTGAACGGATTAATTGTGTATGGTTCGCTCGATGAGGCCAGATTCAAGCTCGTAATTCGCAAAGATTGGGAAAGACTAAAGAGACAAGAAGTGAAGGGTAAGAGAAGGTGACAAGCGCGTCAGACGCCGTTGGATGTTTGTCCCCGTCGGTTGCGATGCCTTCACGTTATAAGAGCAGCCAGCGTAAACCAGCTCACACTCGCACGTGGAGAAGCTGACACGCGTGAATGATTCATTTAATGTTTTAAATCACTTCCCTAAAACACATTGACTCATTCAGGGACATGCCTGCAACTCGAAAGGGTGGCTTTCACGTCACGATCGGAATATGCGGGTGGTTTTTAACATGACAATTCACTACTCTAATAATTACCTTAAATCCCAGAATATGCAACTTCAGTTACTTTCTTGTTCACACGACCGCCAAAGTAAACATTCTCCGGACAAGACATGTCAAAAAGTGTTTTGACAGTGCCACTTCTCATTACTTTCTGTACGTTTTCCACTTTATTTGTCTTTTGAGTATATTCATGTACTATTATTCAAAATTTAACCAAACGAGTATGTATTAATAATATGGGGTTGTATTAAGGAACAAAGTCATATAAAAGGAGATGGATCGCTGTTACATACTCCTTTTATAAAGAAAGCATTGGATTCTGGTTATGATTCATCCATGCTTTATGAAGTGGATAAAGTGTTTAGTAGTATATTAATAATCAGTTTTAAATTTATCGACAATACTAAATTTATGTAGTTGAAGATTAATTGTTAATTTTATGTGATTCATTAATTGTGTCGGATTATTTTTTAATAATCCAGTTTCCACACATTAAATTACGTACATATAAATAGTACTATACACATCCCTTACAAATTTCATAATGTATACCAAAAGGTCATTTGCTTTTGTTTTCTTCTTCGTCCCATATATAATATACATGACATATAAAACAAATATTCAAACAATATGATAAAAGAAGGACTTGTAGATATGATTATTGGGGAACAACCTTGAGGAAAATCCTCAGTGTATATACAACTTTATATATAGTTACACATATTAAATTATAACGTTTAAGACTTTATATGTATTCTACAGACAATATCCTATTCGTATTACTCTTTTTGTTACAATTGTCTCACAAAGTCATTACGAGAGTAATCTCAATCGGATGGATTCAGTGATCAGTTTTCTAATCGACATTACAAAGGCCACGGAGCTTATAATCTATAAATTTATATTGTTTATAAGTATTAGAAAAATTACAGATTTATTTTCTTTATGTTTTGCGTATGAAGGCGAGCATGTCTGCCAAGATCAAGAACGAATTATACATGACCAGCTCATTTAAAGCTTCAAGACCTGATCCTTTTTCAAGTTAACATGGTTCTTTACTCCTTGTTATAGTGATTTAAAAACTTCATATTATCGATCCTGGCCTACTTAAATTTTCAAAAGTTTTAATTCCAGTGATCCGTTTCAGTTTTCGTGTACGGTTTTTCTAAGTTATCTATATATATTATATCATGTTTTCAATTGTTGAACCGTAAACTGTTTCTCTTATTTTTTTAGACATTTTTCATGTAAATATACGAATATCATATAGTATTAAGTAAAATATAATTGTTGAATTCGTATATTGCTAGAGAGAGAGAGAGAGATTAATGTGTGTGTTGACCGCATGGGAAGAAGAGAGAGATGTAGGTTGAATCTGAAACCAGGACGTATGGGCGTGATTCTTCCCTTTCCCACCCATCTCCCACCCCCGCGGATCCCGCTGACACCCGACCCGATTAGGGTGGGTGGACGAGTAGCCAGTGGCATCTCTCTTCATTTGTCTTCATTTGATATCCAATTAGAAGGCGGCATGTGGCTCTGAAACCCATGTTACGATATCTAAAAACTAATTACAAAATCTGCAACCATTAATACACATGGATCATAACTCGCTAAAGCCTAATTAACATGTTATGTAACCATTTATGTAGATATCGAGAAATTTGAGAATTACTAGATATTTGGACGGTTCTGTGTGTAATCTTTTTTAGTTCAGTGAATTGCATATGCTTATTTATGGTGTATCTCACTTGTATTTCCTCTTACTTTTCTACATCTCTAGATACCTAAACTTACAAGTTTGTTATTCTAAAAAGATTTAATAATTTTGTTAAAGCACAAAACTCATATATTGAATGTAGATACAAAACAAAATTATATAAAAATAAAAAGGTTAATCTATAAATTAAAAGTAACATTAAAATGAGTTTGTGAATAATTTTCCTTTAACATTTTAAAAATTAATTTATAACTTTTTTCAAAATGATATAATATTGGAGAATGTTTTATAATTAACCGGATATTATATGATTGATTTTCTAACCTCTATTATACAAGAACACCTAATCAATCAGGTTAGTATTCATCATCACTTCAACATTGTTAGTAAATCTTGCATATTTTTTAATACTATCTTAAGAGTTAACTTTACCGGCAATTTCGCTTGTAATTTACATCTATGTAAATATAATATGTTGTTCTTGTATTGTGCCAAGTAAAACAAAGTTAATATTGAAAATATATGAAAGAGAAAAAAGGAAAAAGATTATAAGAACGAATCAATACCGAGGAAAAATCAGATTGAACATTACGGCTTAATCGATCGAGCGAAATAAAAGTAGAATATATGCGGTTTTAAATATTATACAAATTTAAAATATTTTATATGAATTTATAGTATTATTTCATTTTTATAATTAAAATTATTTATTTAATAAATAATTTCGTTTTTATTCAAAATATAGTAGAAAATTAATTTAAACATATATATATGTAACTGTTTTGAGCTTTAAAATTACATACATATATATATATATATATATCAGATTTTGATAATCTAATAATAATTATAATTATTGGTGAAAAAATATAACAGTTTTAACATGTCAATTTCAAAAATATTAACACTTTAGAATTGTGAATAACTAAATAATATTATAGTGAAAAATAAAAAAGTGTGAAAACACTTTAAAATTGTTGTATATATACTTGTAACTAACTGACGGTCCGTCAAGTTCATCTTTTATCATCTTTTGAAACGAATATATGCCTCGAGAACTTGGTGCCAAAATGTCAACGATTCTATTAACATCAACTTAAAGCATCAAAGCACGACGTAATTTAAATATTTAATTAATTACAATCCTAATCTGCTTATTAATATATCTTATGTCGTGTGAGCGTTGATTAATTCTTCAATTTCTTATTTAATAAATGAAAAATAAATAATAATATAGCCTAAGTTACAAAGAAAAAGAAAAAAGAAATATTAATATGTTATAACGGATTAATTGTACGTACCTACAAGCTTACAAGGTTACTTTCAATTTTCAGACTTTCGAATTAAATTTAGAAAGTGAAAAGGAGAAAAAGTAGCACTTATAAATCTACGAAAACTTTATATTTATACTATTTATAAACTGTAAGTTACGTGTTATATATAAAGGGATGACCGAAAGTGGAATTGTAGAAGTGCATGCTAATTTTATAAAATTTTACTAATCTGTTATCATGATAATACTTTTGAAATAAATTAATTATTTGTTACATGAACTATAAAAATTAATTTTAAATAATAGAACATAAAAATGTTAGAAATATATTTATTACGTTTACAGCCATATACATAATTATTGATTTTTGAAAATTGTTGTTTTGTTTGAAGGTTATAATATTAATCCACAAAGTATTTTATTGATTAACCGAAGAGAATGTGCTAAATTTCCTTTAAAGAGTAAGACGTACATATATATATATATATTATATTTAATCCTTTATTATATATATATATATATATTGTTTATGTAATTTTTTCAAGTTATTTTTAGTCATGATATATTATTTAATGAAAATAGATGACAAAATATGTATCAACTATCACAATAATATATATATATATATATATATAACAAACATATGTTTAAATAAGAATCTAGATACATATTTAGCACCAAAAAAAGAATCTAGATGCATAACATATATAGTAGGGAGGGGACAGAATCCCAATAACAATAAGAATTTATCCTTTATAACTGAACCAAAACCAACTAATAACTAAAAAAAAAAACTAGAACCAAACGTAAATCAATCATTTAAAAATAATTCATAATAAATAATTTTGTGTTTTCAAAATGTGAGTCAAAATATAATTTATTTTTTTATTGTAGAGCATTAGAAACGAAGATACATTATAAAGTCCAACCTATGCAAATATGGAGGTAAAAGTACATTTTTATGTGTTAAAAAGTACATTTTTATATTTAATGTGATCTCAATTTCTTGATAAATATAGTTTGTAGGAGGGAGCTCCGACATGTAAGGAAGTGCAACTTTGTTATTCTAATCACTTAAGAATTTGATACATGGAACAAAATGATTGCGTTTGATTTTCGCTTAAAATTTAATATTGTTGGACGAAATAAGAAATCACAAAGTGAGCTCGAAAACGAAATCTATACTATTATTTGCGAAGTGATTTTTCGCAACGGAGCTCTCACGTTAAAAGTTAGAGTGGTTAATATCGTTTATAC
>MU107181.1:0-10275 GCA_012274485.2 Sinapis alba | reverse complement strand
AAAATAAATATTGAGTGATTTTAAAAATTTATTTATTAATAATGAATATAGTATACAATAAAATTTATTTATTAATAATGAATATAGTATACAATAAAAATTATATTATGTAAGAACTTTCAAATGAAAACATAAATAATAATTTATCATTATAATTTTTAATTAATAATATATGTATTAATAAATAATTATAAATGTTTAAGCCCGCATATGCGGGCAAAATACCTAGTTAACAATGATATATCTAGACGAAGTTAACTAATGTTTTTCCCAATATTTTTTTTGTTAATCGCGTTATCAAAATAATACTATACCTCATCTTAATTTGGCTTGTTATTTTATATCGATTAACGAATCTCATGTACACGAGTGTTTCATATTATTACATAATTAGTTTCCTGCATAAATGACGTTTTAAAATAATTTTATTTAAAATAAAATTTAAATCAGGTTTTACCGATTTAAAAATAATTAAATCATTATATATTGATTTTATTTTTATAAATCAATGTAATGGTAATACATAATCAAAGATTAAAAATGACTTTACAAATAATATTTCAGAGATTTTCCATCATATAATTTTATTTTTTTGGTTTTAAACGAAAGGAATACCATTAGTTTGTTTATTTAAGTTGAAACTTTCACTTATAACACTACTTGATGACATTCCATTCTCAAATATTTGATATTTTTGATATATTTGGTATTTGATTAGGTTTGTATAAATAGTTGAGTTTTATACTTATACTTGGTTTGTTAAAAGTTAATATTTTTCATTTCAGATGACCATCATGATCATCATATGAAAATCTTATATATCATATAATGATGTATTATATTCTTGAAATATTATTATTCACATCTTATAGGAGTCGCATACTTATAAGTAGAAATAACTAATGTAAAAACTATAAATATACATGCACTCTTAATTTGAGTATAAAATAATTTAAACTTAAACCATATTAACTCATGAAGTCTTAAAGCCCGCCTCACTAACTTCTTCCAGTCCATTAAGGATCTATGTTACAGGCCCAGTAAATTGCAGGACGACATTTTTTGCTAATCATGTTAATATCATTCAAAGAAAGAACGTGTAAGAGAGAGCAGAGCCATCTTTTTGCTAAATGTAGGACGACTAAGAAACTAATCATAAACATCAACAAAGAGAGAGCAGAGCCATCTTATTAGTTATTACTTATTACACCTCGAGCTCGGACTTATGTTATGTGTATTTATATTTTTGGTTTAGTCTACGACAGCTGAAACGAAAAATGTGAAATGTAACCCTGGTTATTTTAATATATCTTCCTAGTTGAAAAATAAAAAAAATAAAAAAATTGACGAATAAGGCCCATGGTGGCGAAAGGGCCTTGTGAGAAAATGCCCGAGGCCGAAACCCGGCAACTGATTAAATGCATGATTATATAGTATTAGAATTAAGGGAACATAATAATTACTCACCGGAGAAAAAAGGAAATACAGTATTATAGGTAAATGTAAGAAAAATATAATCAATAGTCCTTATATAATATTCCGAGAAAATTAAATCTTATTATTGAGTAGTAATTTAATTTTCCTAATAACAAAGAGCAGATATATAATATTGATCAAAGTCAAACTCATCTAGACATGGACCGAGACGGCGAGCCGTCGGTAGCTGCAGGTGGAGGAGATCCTTGTCTATGTAGGAGCTCATGTGCTAATGCTTGAAGGTCATTGTTTCCACCACCGAGCCCCACGGCAGCGGAGGAAGATGATGATGATCCATCGTATTGGTTACGTGGATCAACGAATCTTCGTTGTTGTGTAGCCCACGACGTCGATGGATCGACTATAGAGGCTAAGTCGTATGGTGCAGACAAATCTGTTATGGAAAGAGGCGGAGGCGGAGTGAAGAAGAGCGGTTGCTGTTGCGTTTGAGGCGGTGGTGGTCGCGTTTGCGGTTGAGGTAGCTCTAGGGATGCCAAATGGGCTTGTAAGTAAGAAACTTCTGCCTGTAGATTCACCACCTATATATATACATTTTACAAGTTAATTCTTATAAGTTTTATACGTTTCATACGCTTGACGTGACGATAGTCTCTAATCATCCCAAAATAGTTACTACGTGTTGTTTCAAAAAAATCGATTGCATGTACTTAATTATTACTTACCTAAAACTTTGACTAATTACCTTTTATTCACTTTCTTTAACTTTATCGATTAGATATGGACTCAATGCATGTTCGACTGTTAAGGTTGTTAGCCGAACTTATGTAAAATATTAACATACATAGACTGTAAATAATAAAAATGACACGCATCATACAGATTCATCCCCTTTTTTTACATGAATAATATGCATGAAGTCAAATCAAAATAAACCAAATGTTTTTTTTTTTAGCGATAGAGAAAACAATTTACACTGATGGTGTATAATATTAATCTCCACCTTAAAACTGGTATGTATACGTATTAACACATTAAAATTGTACCCCGACCATTTCCCGGAAACCAGCAAAAAGAACTCCCGACGACCGTATCATTTTTATATAATTACCAAAACATTATTTAAACAAAATCAACAGTAAATCAACCAGACAACCATGCTTTTTTCCCTTTATACTCAAAGTAGAAGATTATAAAACCAAGAAAGCTCAAGAAAGTGACAAACTCTCGCTAAACTTAGACGATTTCACTTCAAAGAAACAAATTGTTCTTACTTAATCAAACGAATTGTTATGAGTTTTAAATAATATTATTTCCAAACGAAACTGAAGTTTGCTACTTTGGAAAAGAAAATAAAACGTAACTGTCATCAAAATAATCTGTGGTTAGTTTAATTCAATTAGCATGTATTCATATATAGATTTCCAACACATTTTATTAAAAATATCATTTTAATATATTTTTTTTGTTACAAAAGATGTCATTTTAGAATCTAATTGTAAATTATATTTACTTACAGTTTAATAATAATGTAAATTATATTAATATTGTAAATAATTTTATTTATCTAAAATATTATTAGTTAAATATGTGTAATTAATGGAAATATAAATGCATTTCATAAATGTAAAAATAACAATTTTTAATAAACGGAGAGAGTATGTAGCAAAGAATTAATAACCTGTTGCTGAAGAGCAAATATGTGAGCAACGCAACCATAGATAGGATCCCTTATCCGAGCCTGAGCTTCATAGCAAATGGTTACAACTGCATCGGACCGTCGATGAACCGGTATGTGTAAGAGAAGCTTTGAGACGTTGCTGGCTCCAAACACTTTATGCACCGCCGCAAAATAAGCCGAGCCTTGTTCTGAGTCGAAGTATGGTGCGAATATGCAACCCGGAACACACTTTCTCCTTAAAAACTTACAAGCACCACATGGCCCACCACCACCACCACTACTTCCTCCTCCACCACCGCTGCTACTTCCTCCACCACCTCCCACGGAGGTGACTGTGTTTCCACCGCCGCTCATGACTACCCTACGATTAACGAAATCAGTTATATATTCTCTCTTTCTTGCGTTTAGGGTTTTTGAGTTAGTGAGAAGTTTTTTTTTGTTTTGTGTTTTTCTTGAAGAAGATAAGACGTTTCAAGAAGAGGAGATGAGGAGAGGAGATTAGGGTTTGGTAAAGAAGAGAGTATAGAGAAGAAAGCCTTTAAAGCCACGCGACGACAAAGCTAACCAAAAAAAAAAAAAAAACGATCTCTGTCTCTCTCTCTTCTTTATCTCTCATATTTAGTTGTTTGCGTGAAGCAAACATGCGATAAGCCTCTTATTCTTTCTCGAAACCTTTAATTTCATAATTATATACTATTTATAGATCAAAATAAAAATAAAAAGATAACTACTCATTTTTATAAGTCTATCTCTCTTGAAAATATCTCGTGATAAAATTCTAGTTTCCAAGAAAAGGAGAATTCTTGCTTTCTCTGTATTGATGTGAACTTACATGTGAATTGTAATTTTGGAGATGTCTCACGACTTTACATTTTCCTTTTTTTGTTATTAACTACGTACAAGATAGATGGATTAAATTCACTTACACCGCTTAATTAATTTAGGCAATCAAATGTTAAATCAATTTTCAAATAAAGATTCGATTTTCCTAAAGTTGAATTAAAATGCAAAGCATACGTAATTGATCAAAGACCATTTTTAAGTAAAAGATAAACATGTTTTCATTAATTAAATGAATTAGTTATACGCTTACTAAAGAATGACTCGATTGCCAACTTATCTTTCCAAATTCATAAAAAAAGCATCAACTATGTTAAAAAATAATCAATTCCCATATTTAGTAATTAACCTTTCTCATCCATATAATTACCGTAAAGGATAAAACGAAGGTTGAATACAAGTTGTGATTGATTCGATTCGGTTCAGAAACGATATACGACCGAACCGGGTGAACCGGGAGTCAAAATGTCAAATCTCTCGGTTATAAGAGAAAGAAAATGTAGTAACGTGTACCAATACTTGAGATACGTGTGGCCATTATGATTGTAACTGCCTAGCGAGTGAAAGAACGAACGAAGGAAACGAGTGACGTCAATCTTCACGTGGGGCCGACGCGCCGTTCCCTTAGAAAGTTGGTAACGCCCCTTGCTTTCTCAATGTCTCCTCCACGCGTATTTTACACTTATTATAAATGTGATATTCATTTTCTAAGTTCAAAAATGTGAACTTTAATTTGTTGTAATATATGTTTTTGTTAAGTACAATATATTTATATGTTACGGAAATGAAGGTTTACTTTGATGATTTTAAAGAAGTTTCATGAGGAGAGGATGTTATCAATCACAACAAAAATTTAATTAACTATATATCCATCAACAGATTGAAGTATAAGTATTGAACATGAGAGTTCCATATAAACTTTTACTATCCGGTTAAAAGATTTTTTTTTCTGTAAAACGAAAATTTAATTAGTATTTGGTAATGCTACATCAGTACATCATTAGTTATAGGTAGAACCTACAAGTTGGAGATGATGATAACCTACTTAACGTGTAACATCAGTTCTAAACTTAAAATCTGTATATACATGCATTGCCAGGTAAAAAAGTTATATGCATGATCGCACTATTTGTTTCTGGGCATGAATGCATGAGTCGAAAGACAATTCTCCCTATCGTACATTATATTATTTTTAATGTTTGATTAGTCATAAACATCGTCGACTTATATAATAGCGTAATAAATTAGAAATGAGATAGTGTAGGAGGTGGAAGTGACATGGTACCACAAATTTTGGGGATGTACAAAAAAGAGTCGAGCATTTTCGAACAGCATTGATTATTTAGTTCGCTATATTTTCCTTTTGTTTGTTCTTTATTTAGCTCATTATATAGTTAATTATATTCTGTATATAGTATTCCCTGAGTTTTTTATTATAATTCGTTTTAGAGAAAAAAAATTGTTCCAAATTATATGACGTTTTCAACTTTCGATGTAAAATTTATGAACAGTTAATGTTATTTGACCAATAGTAATATACATTCTATTTTGTTATTGGTTGAATTATGGTTAGATAAATAATTAATGATGTTTTTGTCTAGAAAATATAAAAAATTAATTATATTCTTAATCTACATGCATAAGTGTAAAACGACTTATATTAAGAAACGGAGGGAGTATTATATTATCATTGATCGATTGGCTTGATGAAACCTTTTTCTCCACTCGTGCAGTCAAAATGTTGTTCGCATATCATAATATTCGCATCGAATTTGGTAAAGAAAACATGGATTATATATCGTTGTCTTATACTCCTTCCGTTTCATATTAAATGTCATTTTAGAGAAAATTTTTTATTACAAAATAAGTGTCGTTTTAATATTTCAATGCAAAATTCATTGGTTTTATTTTCTAGTTTAAATTTTTATTGGTTGAAATATAGTTAAATGTATGAGTAATGATGTTTTTATATAGAAAATATGCAAAATTAAATGTTTTTTTAATCTATGTGTAAAAAGCTAAAACAACACTTATTATGAAACAGATTATGAAACAGAGAGAAAAGTAATTTTACGATTTAATAGTATATACACAGATGTTTTATTTTAGTCATATATTCGTAGCGTGGGTTGATTGTGATATCCTATTACTCCTTTGAACTCCAAAATCAACTGGTCAAATATCTGCTCAAAATAATATTAGAAAATGATATGGTGTCGCCTAAAAACAAGGCAAAGAGATTGATATAAGATTTTAAGTGGAAGGATAATACACGACTACATATACCACTAATCTTTAAATTAATAATAATGCTTGATATAAAACATATGAAACCCGAAAAGGGGTCCTAGAACCGAGTTTTACGAGTCTACAAAGCTATGTATGGAAGATAAAAGCTCCCAGTAAGATGAAACATTTTCTGTGGCAAGCTATCTCGAGCTGCGTTGCGACGGCAGAGAGACTCACTTTTAGACACCTGGGCACCGATAGGAGTTGTCCTAGATGTGATAGCCCAGTGGAGTCGATTAATCACCTTCTTTTTGAATGCCCTCCAGCACTGCAGGTGTGGGCTTTATCGGACTATCCGTCCCTTCCGGGTTACTTCCCGAGTATTTCTATTTATCAAAATATGAACTTCCTCTTCTGGAAGAGAAAAGAGGTGGCTCCTACGGGACCACAATTCGATATTTTCCCTTGGATCTGCTGGTACATTTGGAAAGCACGGAACGACAAACTTTTTAACGGGAAAGCAGTATCGCCGTTTGATACCCTTCAACACGCAATGCTGGAGGCAGAGTGTTGGAGGAAAGCCAACGAGAAAGACGGAGAAATTGAGGATTCTGAGGACTCGGGCGAACACATCTTTCCAGAGGATGAGTTAAGGGCTCCTCGGATTCCCCATATCCCTATTTGCCAAATCGATGCATCTTGGATCGATAAAAGCAACGTTAGTGGGTTAGGGTGGAGTCTTGAGGGCCATATGAATTCTCAATATTTTGGTATACGGGCGTGCAGCAAGAGCCTTTCGGCCCTACATGCGGAGATGGAAGGTCTACTTTGGGCAGCCTCATGCATGCGAAATATGAGGATCTCCTCAATTCGCTTCGAGACGGACTGCTTAGACCTCGTTGATATGATCTCTAATCCTTTGGACTGGCGGACCTTCGCGTCGGAGATCGAGGTGTTCCAGAAGATTCAGGAAGACTTTGCGGATGTGAGCCTTTCTCATATTCCTCGAGTTAGGAATGTTCGAGCGGATGCCTTGGCGAGAGATGCAAGGAATATAGGCTTTGTTTTTTCCCATATAGATCAGACCCGGTCAGACGGAGGTGCTCCCAGGAGAACCGGCCTACTTGACCTCCACTTGATCTAGCTTGATGATGGGCTGTCGAAAAAAAAAAAAAAAAAACATATGAAACATAAATATATCGAGGGTAATTTGAACCGGTAGGTAAATATGGTAACATATACTACTAGTCTCGTAGCAACTGTAAACTGTTTTTTTTTTCCTTAGAAGGTGCCAAATTAACCCAGTTACCAAATATCTTAAGTATTTATCGGATTAATCAGCTGTAGATTTTGTTTTCCCTCAATTGTAGATTGTTATATTTAAGTTCAACCAAAATCCGTTACAACTTACAAGACAATGTTTGCTCAAAAGCATGTGGACACAAAGAATAAGCCAGGAACTGAAAATCTTGCTAGCTCAAAAGCATGTGGAGTACCAATTGCAAACCTGATTTATTCAGAATGAATTGTTAGTTTATAAATTTATGCCCAACGATTTATAGTCGATGAGTTCTTTGTCTCCGTGTTCCACAAATTGACAAATGATTCCTTAAAAGAATAAATGTGGCCTTGAATTATAGTATTAGTATATATTCTTAAGATTGACTCTATTATAAATTATATAAACATAATCCCAAAATTCTTGTACCTTGTTCATATAACCACAAACACAAAAACACACGCACACGCATATATATGATCATTTTAAGTCTATTTGATGACAAATAATAAATGGTTAACTTTTTGTTCAAAAATATAATAATAAAATAATAATAATAATAATAATAATAATAATAATAATAATAATAATAATAATAATAATAATAATAATAATAATAATAAATGGTTAACTGACAATATCCAATTCACGATTACTTTTTGCTCAAAATTATGCAAGAAAATTTACTTGTTTGATATTATAATTGCTTCCTGGTCGGATAATTATCAGACAGTGGTTGCATTTCAGACGTAAGACAGTTTCGATCTATAGTTCTGGTCACATAGTTCAAATTCGACAAATTATCGGTCAAATCTGAAATTCCTCGATATTTTTTTCTAACTACATCATCAATTGTATATGCCTTTAGTGACAATGTAGATATGTGGCACTAGTATGTATATAATGCGTCCCCGGATAAATAAATATAAATATATATATATATATATATATATATATATATTTCAAGGGATGCTTTAAATTAGTTGTCCAATTGATCAAACATATTAATAAGTATACCGTTTTGTTTTTATTTAAAAGAGAAGAACCGATGCAAGTTCGAATTAAAGCTCTTTGGGGCGTTAAATTTAAACATCTCAAAGTTATGGAGCTGGAGGCTTATAATGATGTAAAACGGAGTAGAGATATTTCACGTATTAGCAGACAAGAAACCGAACGGCGCAATTCTGTTCTCCAACGCTCCTATTTCATACTTACTCTTAATTAAATAAAGTATATGTGGTTGGATGCTGAAGACTATCATTTTGTATTATCTTCTTTTTTGAAAAAAAAAACTGTTAAGTGTTGGTGCATGTGGATTCTCATATATGAAATCACATCTTGAAATTTTATATTTTGTTTTATATAACTTTGAAACAACTCTCATATTGAAATTTTTGAATATTTTTCTGTATAAAACTAAAACTTACTGGTTACAAAAAGTACCCCTCTTTTTTTTGTCATCTGAATTTTAACTTAAACATTCAAAGAACAAGGTTCATTACAACACATCCCTCATAAATTCAAAAATTTATCTCTGAAAATGATACAATAACTTGATAACTACTAAACAATAATCAAGTGATTGTGCCTTGATCAGTTATTGATATTGTGGTGGATGATGCATTACAAATAGCTAGTAGACCGTATATAGACGCAATAAAAAGGGTTGTTATAGGCTCACTATTAGAAAATGGATGGTGATGTAAGTGAATGAATGCTTAGGTCCGTGTGACAGGAAGTCATATAGAAAACATGGTCATGCGACGTGTATAGGTCTTAAATTACGACGTGGTTGTTTTGTTTGGCTAAAAATTCTCGAAGAAAAATTCTTCCAGCAAACACATGCTTTTCAATGTTTACTTTCACCCCAAAAACAAATCATGGCTAATGGAAAATGATTTCCTCATGAATTGATCAGTCATTGAGTTTGTGCAAATATGTTGCGTTAGGATCACTGGTTAATTCAATACATATTAGTATGAATTTTTTTAAAAAAAAAGTTAGTAACCTTAAAGAGTTTTCTTAAATTGTTCTTAGTTTGAAAATAAATTGAATATAAGAATAAATAGAAACACTAAAAAGAGATGACCGGATCGAGTATGAGTTAATAATGTCGGGTGAAACAGGAACAAAAAGGAAGAAGAGGCAATAAAGAAGGTCGGGTTCACAAATCTCTCTGCACGAATACGATCACTTTGACCTTGATTGTGACAGTGGAGAATGGAAAAAGAGAAATTCAATTATATAGCTGTCTTGTCTCACTTACTTACGAAAGATTTAACTTATTACATGTTTTGGTGCTTGTGTGTTTTTCAGTGTCAATTGTGCGTCGCCTCCAATGTTTGTCGCAGTTCGGTTTCTCTAAACCAACCCTACCCTCGTGTTGATACGTTCTTACATCTAGGGTTATGGTTTGAATCAGACATCTCAAGACTCCTTCCTACATTTTCAATGTCTATGAGTTCGTGTGGGGATATCTATATACACTCAAATCTGTATATGTACATGAGAGAGAGAGAGAGAGGTGTGACAATAGATGTGAAAGCATGAAAAGAAAGTGCATGAGGAGTGGGCCACTAGGGCAACAAATGATGTATATATAAAAAAATGGTAAAGGGTTTTAGGGTTATGTACATTTGATTTGAGCTATATGAATTGATCACACGTGGTATATGCACTCTGATATCGATCTTATCTTTGCGTATATATCTTTAATACAACATATATATTTCATTGAATAGACTTGTGGGTTGCCTACTTGGTAGCGTTTGTTTTGATTTAACTTTCAGTCACACTAAATTTCGTGAACAGG
>MU107180.1:17683-28978 GCA_012274485.2 Sinapis alba | reverse complement strand
TTGCCATATGTCCAAACAGGCTAAACATGGATATCCTGATTAGAAAGTAGAATAACTTCTTAAACATAACTCCTTTGGGATTTATTCAACTTCATGGGTACTCTCCACTGAATAATGGTTCCAAATAAATCTTCTTACATAGTGAATCATCCTTGTTTGATTAGGAGCTTGAAGAACTTGCCATATGTCCAAACAGGCTAACCATGGATATCCTTATTAGAAAGTGGAATAACTTCTTAAAAATAACTCCTTTGGGATTATTCAACTTCATGGATACACTCCACTGAATAATGGTTCCAAATCAAGCTTCTTACATAGTGATTCATCCGGGTTTGATTAGAAGTTTGAAGAACTTGCCATATGTCCAAAAAGGCTAAACATGGATATCCTGATTAGAAAGTGGAATAAGTTTTTCAACATAACTCCTATGGGATTTATTCAACTTCATGAAAGACTCTCCACTGAATAATGGTTCCAAATCAATCTTCTTACATAGTGAATCATCCTTGTTTGATTAGGGGCTTGAAGAACTTGTCATATGTCCAAACAGGCTAAACATGGATATCCTGATTAGAAAGTGGAATAACTTCTTAAACATAACACGTTTGGGATTATTCAACTTCATGGATACTCTCCACTGAATAATGGTTCTAAATCAAACTTCTTACATAGTGATTCATCCGGGTTTGATTAGAAGCTTGAAGAACTTGCCATATGTCCAAACAGGCTAAACATGGATATCCTGATTAGAAAGTGGAATAAGTTATTCAACATAACTCCTATGGGATTTATACAACTTCATGAAAGACTCTCCACTGAATAATGGTTCGAAATCAATCTTTTTACATAGTGATTCATCCTGGTTTGATTAGTAGCTTGAAGAACTTGACATATGTCCAAACCGGCTAAACATGGATATCCAGATTAGAAAGTGGAATAACTTCTTAAACATAACTCCTTTGGGGATTATTCAAATTCATGGAGACTCTCCACTGAATAATTGTTCAAAATCAATCTCCTTACATAGTGATTCATCCTGGTTTGATTAGGAGCTTGAAGAACTTGCCATATGTCCAAACAGGCAAAACATGGATATTCTGAATAGAAAGTGGAATAACTTCTTAAACATAACTCATTTGGGATTTAATCACCTTTATGGATACTCTTCACTGAATAATTGTTCCAAATCAAGCTTCTAACATAATGATTCATCCGGTTTTGATTAGAAGCTTGAAGAACTTGCCATATGTCCAAACAGGCTTAACATGTATATCCTGATTAGAAAGTGAAATAACTTCTTAAACATAACTCCTTTGGGATTTATTCAACTTCATGGATACTCTTCACTGAATAATGGTTCCAAATAAAGCTTCTTACATAGTGATTCATCCGGGTTTAATTAGCAGCTTGAAGAACTTGCCATATGTCCAAACAGGCTAAACATGGATATCCTGATTAGAAAGTGGAATAAGTTATTCAACATAACTCCTATGACATTTGTTCAACTTCATGAAAGACTCTCCACTGAATAATGGTTCCAAATCAAGCTTCTTACAAAGTGATTCATCCTTGTTCGATTAGAAGCTTGAATAACTTGCCATATGTCCAAACATGCTAAACATGGATATCAAGATTAGAAAGTGAAATAACTTCTTCAAGATAGCTCCTATGGGATTTATTCAACTTCATGAAAGATTCTTCATTGATTAATGGTCCCAAATCAAGCTTTTTACATAGTTATTCATCCTGGTTTAGTTAGAAGCTTGAAGAACTTGCCATATGTCCAAACAGGCTAAACATGGATATCCTGATTAGAAAGTGGAATAACTTCATAAACATAACTCCTTTGGGATTTATTCAACTTCATGGATAACCTCCACTGAATAATGGTTCCAAATCAATCTTCTTACATAGTGATTCATCCTGGTTTGATTAGGAGCTTGAAGAACTTGCCATATGTCCAAACATGTTAAACATGGATATTATAATTAGAAAGTGGAATAACTTCTTAAACATAACTCCTATGGGATTTATTTAACTTCATGAAAGACTCTCCATTGATTAATGGTTCCAAATCAAGCTTTTTACATAGTGATTCATCCTGGTTTGATTAGAAGCTTGAAGAACTTGCCATATGTCCAAACAGGCTAAACATGGATATCATGATTAGAAAGTGGAATAACTTCTTAAACATAACTCCTTTGGGATTTATTTAAATTCATGGATACTCTCCGCTGAATAATGGTTCCAAATCAATCTTCTTACATAGTGATTCATCCTGGTTTGATTAGGAGCTTGAAGAACTTGCCATATGTCCAAACAGGCAAAACATGAATTTTCTGAATAGAAAGTGGAATAACTTCTTAAACATAACTCCTTTGAGATTTAATCAACTTTATGGATACTCTTCACTGAATAATGGTTCCAAATCAAGCTTCTTACCTAGTGATTCATCCTGGTTTGATTAGAAGCTTGAAGAACTTGCCATATGTCCAAACAGGCTAAACATGGATATCCTGATTAGAAAGTGGAATAACTTCTTAAACATAACTCCTTTGGGATTTATTCAACTTCATGGATACCCTCCACTGAATAATGGTTCCAAATCAATCTTCTTACATAGTTATTCATCCTGGTTTGCTTAGGAGCTTGAAGAACTTGCCATATGTCCAAACAGGCTAAACATGGATATTCTGATTAGAAAGTGGAATAACTTCTTAAACATAACTCCTTTGGTATTTAATCAACTTTATGGATACTCTTTACTGAATAATTGTTCCAAATCAAGCTTCTTACATAGTGATTCATCCGGGTTTGATTAGAAGCTTGAAGAACTTGCCATATGTCCAAACATGCTTAACATGGATATCCTGATTAGAAAGTGGAATAACTTCTTAAACATAACTCCTATGGGATTTATTTAACTTCATGAAAGAGTCTCCATTGATTAATGGTTCCAAATCAAGCTTTTTACATAGTGGTTCATCCTGGTTTGATTAGAAGCTTGAAGAACTTGCCATATGTCCAAACAGGCTAAACATGGATATCCTGATTAGAAAGTGGAATAACTTCTTAAACATAACTCCTTTGGGATTTATTCAACTTCATGGATACTATCCACTGAATAATGGTTCCAAATCAATCTTCTTACATAGTGATTCATCCTGGTTTGATTAGGAGCTTGAAGAACTTGCCATATGTCCAAACAGGCTAAACATGGATATCTTGATTAGAAAGTGGAATAACTTCTTAAACATAACTCCTTTGGGATTTATTCAACTTCATGGATACTCTCCACTGAATAATGGTTCCAAATCAATCTTCTTACATAGTGATTCATCCTGGTTTGATTAGGAGCTTGAAGAACTTGCCATATGTCCAAACATGCTAAACATGGATATCCTGATTAGAAAGTGGAATAACTTCTTAAACATAACTCCTTTGGGATTTATTCAACTTCATGGATACTCTCCACTGAATAATGGATCCAAATAAAGCTTCTTACATAGTGATTCTGTGATAATAGACAGAATAGGGTGTTAGAGTAAAGGAGAAACAGAGTATGGGCGTGTGAAGTGATGAACAGAGTGAGAGATTGAGAGATATATGTGAGAATCAAAGAGAAGGCAGTGAAGAGTATAAGAGTATGAGAGTGTTCTTGACTATCAAAGAGAGTGAGTTCGTGTGTAGCAAGAGAGAATAGAGAGGATGAGAGTCTAAGAGAGTATGCAACCAGAGAATAATGAAGAAAGAGAACTCCTCTTTGCTTAGAGGTTTTAGAATACACATGGAGTGGCTTTATAGCCAAATTACAAGTTGCAAGAGATTAAACAATTGTTAAAGTACAGATTTACTAAACTAATATTATTGTAGGGTTTCTGATGGAGCCAGGAGGATGCAGCCAAGGTGAATCTCGACCAGAGGGAGGGAGAGTGACAGGAGAGAGAGATGGGCACAGTCTGGTTGAGTAAAAGTGACAGCAGGCTCATCCTCTTATGCACATGTGACTTTTATCTTAATTAATTCTCCAACTTGCCTGATCTCTCTCCAATGTTCTGATCTCTCTTTTAAACTTCAAATCTGCTTCAGAAGACTATGCTGGACGAGTTCCCCACCTAGCTTTCCTTCCAAGACACTTTAGGTTAAGTTTTGGTTACTTGCAAGCCAAGACTGTACGAACAGATTCAAATCTGCTTGTTCTGGATTTTCATCCTCTTGATGCTTGTACTCTGCATCAACTCCAGCTTAATTTATTCTTCACTCCAACACTCCCCCTCAAGCTTGACCATATGAGATCCTTGGGCAAGCTTGGAACTGAGAGTACTTGCCTCATTAAAAACCTAAGTGTGGAAAACCTCATGGGATAAAACTACCACTTAGGGAAAAAGAGTACAAGCATCCCAGCCTAGGGATTGGCCAGTGAGTTTATGAGCCTTATGATCATGTTTAGGGACTCATAAACTCTGGATCATGGCCTTTCTTCAATGGCAAGTAAGCACCAATGCCCTTCCTTGCTTTACACCCAAAACTGCTTGGAGCTCTCTATTTAGTACTTGTTCTTTGTCTCCCCCTTTCTTCTGACCTCTTGCCATCATCAAAGGGTTTGATCCACGACCAGATTTTGCTCTTGAGCTCCAAGTACCTGAACAAACAATACACAAACACATGCATCAATTCCCAAGGCATAAACCAATCAAACTTCAACTCAAAGATTGAACTGGTTACTCCCCTTGCATATGGTAGAATGAGTATAGTGAGGAGTGTCTCTTGGACACTTGAATCCTCCTTTTGAACTGAGGCAGGGCAGTGGACGACATGGACCTTCAGGATTGCTCACCATTACCCCTCCTCAAGCTTGATCCGGAGAGTATAGGTGAAGGACCAAGCTTGGAAGTGAGCAACACTGAGCTTGAAACCAGGAGCACAACAGTACCAACACCTGCGCTTAAGCCAACCAATTCCCCTTTTGATCTCTGCTTCACTGCCTTTTGGACCACCGGTCTCCTCATGACTTAGGTGATGGCCCTCCTTGTGTGTCTTTTGAACCAGGAGCTCAACAGCCAAACAGCCTGCGCTTAATTCAACCGGTTCTACACACAAGCTTTCTCTCCATGGTCAGGAATATACACATTGTGTAGGCTCTGAACACATGGGCAATGCCTTATTCTTTGTCTCGGTTTGATGATGAACAGTGAGAACCTCTTGTATACCTGAAACATCACTCAAACTCCAGCAAGAATCAGACCACACACACTAGGATCAGACATTGATAACTCACCAATTCTGATCCCAATGTTTTAAGAAAATGCAATGGACAGGAACAAAACAACTCATTCAGTTCAAATCCATGCAACTAACTCACTAAATGTTTAAGTATGATAACTCATCAATTACAAGAAATTTAGGCTATTTTATGATCAATTTAAACAATAGTATGCTCAAATGACAAAACCAGAGACTAGACAACTCATCTAATCACTTTAAACAACCTATGCAAGCAATACAAGATCAGGAAACTCTCCTAGACCTTTAGCAATGCAACAAGACAAGAACAAGAGCTAAGCAACTCGCTTACACCATGCAAAACAGATCTAATCATTCTAGGACAGAAACTAGACATAACCATGCTAGCAAACTTAAAACTCCTAGATCATTGTACACTGAACACAACACAACAGAAATAACAATTAAACAAGCTCATATTAAAGTTCAGGAGGTTAGCTTACAACTCAAGGAACCTGAGCTAGTTCCTTGTACCTCCATGGACATGGTTCATATGAACTTGGCAGGTTTGAGGTGTGGGTGAAGGTCCCAACACTTCTCCTTTGTGTGTCCCTCCCTTTTGCAGTGCTCACACTTCATTTCTCTCCTCTGCTCCTTCTTGTGATACACTTTATGTGACTTAGGGGAGGCAGATGCTTGATTGGCAAGGGAAAGAGACTCCTTTCCTTCAAACAAATCGTGTCACCCTTGTTCCTTTTGGATTTCAGAGCACACTTCTTCAAGAGATGGCAGCTTGTCTGACCTCAGTATGTGCTTCACTAGATCATTGAAGGCTGGATGGAGAGTGAGAAGCAGCCCAAACACCTTGTCTTGCTCTCTTCTTTTATGGAGGATGTTTGGGTCTGTTGTAGATGGTCTCAATAAATCAAGATCACCCCACAGAGAGTTGAACTTGCCAAAGTGGTCATTAAACTCCATCTCCTCCTGAGATAGGTCGTTTATGGCCTTCTTGAGCTCATACACTCGGCTCAAGTTAGATGAGTTGCCATAAACCTTGTGAAGAGTCTCCCAAAGTGATGCAACCATGGTTGAGCTAGATGACTATGCGACAAAGGATAAACCGGGATGGCTGAATGGAAAGCTTGAAGATGAACCTAAGGCTGGAATGGAGCATGCTGACCTTATTTCTCACTCAAGTTACAATGATGTGATCAGATTCGAGTTTGGACTTTTCTCAGCTCAAGACAAGATCACAAACCAAGAATTTGAAGGAAGCAATGGCTTGCTTGGTTTAGTATGAGCCATAACCAAACCAGGTCGAAATTCAAGTCAAGGAGTCAGCCAAAATAAATAGTTATTCAGTTTTCAAGACAATTTAAGTTTTAATTAAGTTTTTCTTATTTTTCTACAATTTTAAGACTTTTCAATTTCTTCTTCTCTACTTAAACTCTCTTTTGTTTCTGAAACTATCATTCACATTTTTTATTAAAAACTCTCTCTCAATCTGTGAATCTCTTGTTCATCATATGAACATTGATTGCTAAGGAGTTCATTCTCCAATTGCATCTTGTTTGTGATTGAAATCAGAGTTCATTCTCTTGATCACTAACACCTCTATACAAGATTTGATCAGTCCATAGATCATTTCTGAAGATCATCCCATAATCAATCCCTTTCTCTCTCAAACCACCAGATCTTCCTTCAAAAGAATCAAGGACAAAAGGATCTCCTCACCAGGGATTCATCAAGTGGTATCAGAGCAGATTTGAAGGCTCTTGATCTGGGTTTAAATCTGACACTCTCAAAAATCTGGGTTTGATTCTCAAGCTTTTGATTTCTTCTCTTTGTTTTGGGGAATCTGATTTCTATTCTATGCAATTTTTTCATAAATCTATTATCTATTGTATCTGCAAGAGGGCCAACCAGATTAAAAAAACAAACAAAACAAAAACAAATCGAAAAGATTTAAGAAAAAGTTGAAGAGAAATCCAACTTGGCTGAAGAGAAATCCAGCCATGGTTGTAAAGCCTCTTGCAAACAAAAATCTTGCAATCCTTCTATCTCTTTCTTCTGTTTTGGGGTTGGGGAATTGATCTCTAAAAGCTTGATCTTTGTTTGTTGCTGAGCTACTGGATTCACAGAGAAAACTCACTGAAAAATCAGAGAGAAACACTTGAGAGAAGTGAGGCTTCGGCTATATGTTATTGTGTTATTTTTCTTGGTTGAGTTTCTTAATAGGAATCCATGTATGGAGGAAGCAATGGCAGAAGGAGACATCCTGAAAAGGAGTTAGATTCTAACATGTTTGACTCTGCTACAAAAGCAGCCTTGGAAAAAAGAGCAGATTTGAAGGCTCTTGATATGGGTTTGAATCTGAAACTCTCAAAAATCTGGGTTTGATTTCTTCTTCTTTGTTTTGGGAATCTGATTTTTTTCTCTGTAATTGTCATAAAGTTCTTATCTTTCTATCTGTATAATCTGCAAGAGGGCAAACCAGATAAAAAACAAAGAAAAAAAAAGAATTATGAAAAGTTGAAGAGAAATCCAACTTGGCTGAAGAGAAATCCAGCCCTGGTGGTAAAGCCTCTTGCAAACAAAAATCTTGCAATGTTTCTATCTCTTTCTTCTGTTTTCGGGTTGGGGAATTGATCTTTAAAAGCTTGATATTTGTTTGTTGCTGAGCTACTGGATTCACAGAGAAAACTCACTGAAAAATCTGAGAGAAACACTTGAGAGAAGAGAGGCTTTGGCTATTCAAATATGTGTTAATTTTTCTTGTTGAGATTGTAACAGTAAACCATGGTTGTAGATGTCAGTAAAAGACATGAGGCACCAGCTCTGACATTGAATAAATTGCAGATGAAAGCAATGATGTATGAGATCATGAAAAGAATGAAAAAGACTGCTCTTTTACAAAAGAAACATGCTGATCATTTCTTTGGTAATGTTTCTCAGGATCAGAAGGATGCTAAGATCAAAAGGAGGAGCAAGTTACCATCTTTTTGTGGCAAAAACGACCATGATGGCTACTTGGAGTGGGAGCAGAAAATGAAACTTGTCTTTGATGGCCAAAATTATTTAGAAAGCAAAAAGGTTAGATTGGCTACATCAAAGTTCTATGGAGATGCCATTCAATGGTGGGATCAGCTTGTTACTACTAGAAAAAGAACAGGAGAATCACAAGTTGTATCTTGGTTTGAGCTCAAACACTTCATGAAGAAACACTTTGTTTCTGGTAACTACAACAGGAAGCAACCAAAACAGACCAAAGAAGAGACAAGAACTTGCCATGATCATGATCACCCAAGAAAGTCTCAGTCACATAAGAAAAGAAAGCCAACCCCACGTCCACTATCAAGACCCAATGAGCCATTGTGTTCTATGAAAGAATCAGCTATCCAAGAGCTGAAAACAGAGCCATCTAAGATAAGTAAAGAACGTGAGATAGAAAATGATTTTTCTCTTTTCTCTTCTCAATTTGAACTTTTTATCAGTAGTGCTTGTGATGAACTAACCTGTATTGAACCGGTGCAATCGAGTAGCCTTGATCCAGTATCTTGATATGGTTAATTATGTGCCTGAAATGTTTGTTATGGTTAGTTCCAGTGATGTAAAACTTTTTGGTCTGAAAAAAAGTAAAAGAATTTTGTGTTTCAAACTCTGTTTTTGATAACATGATTAATTCTTCTAAAGTGTTTGAACTTGATAAACTCTCTGATCAAAAACATTTTCAGTGTGTTAATGACATTAATTTTGATCATATTTTGAGTCTTGAGCAGTTTATGAAACATAACAAAAGCTTTGATCATCCTGAAAAGTCATTAGAACAAGTTCTACAACAGCCTCTTTTCTGTTCTAGAAAATTGTTTGACTCATTTGTTTTCAAAGAAAACGGCTTTGTTCTGAATTTTTCTAAGCCTAAACTAGACCATGGTGATTTGTTTGCATCTGATTATGCCCTGAACGAATCTAGGAAGTTGCAGGAACTGAAAGCACTTAGGGCTGAAACCGAGTTTGTTCTTGATTCTGATTTGAAACTTGCTAGTTTATTTTCTGAAACTGGGAAATCTTGGCATGTTTTGAGATCACACATTGAGAATAATTTTGTTTTAAGCTTTGATGATATTCTAGTTTATAACACTTTCTTTGATAAGCATGCTGAGCCTTGGTTAAGTAATTCTCAGTTTGAACTTGATTTTTTTTGTCTGAATCTGAAAAACATGTGTCTGTTTGGAAGTTGTTCTTTTGGAACTATGCTACCACGTGCCTTGTAACCATTCTGGTTTACAACACTTACTTTGATAGACAGTTTGAAAGTCTGAAACAAGTGAAAAATGTTCTCTGAAAGAAACTCTTTATTATTGATCAGATTAAGAACATGTCTTGCACATATAACATTGGATATGCAGGCTTTGTTTGATTAGAAAATGGAATAACTTCTTAAACATAACTCCTTTGGGATTTATTCAACTTCATGGATACTCTCCACTGAATAATGGTTCCAAATCAAGATTTTTACATAGTATTTCATCCTGGTTTGATTAGAAGCTTGAAGAACTTGCCATAAGTCCAAACAGGTTAAACATGGATATCCTGATTAGAAAGTGGAATAACTTCTTAAACATAACTCCTTTGGAATTTATTCAACTTCATGGATACTATCCACTGAATAAAGGTTCCAAATCAAGTTTCTTACATAGTGATTCATCCTGGTTTGATTAGAAGCTTGAAGAACTTGTCATATGTCCAAACATGCTAAACATGAATATCTTGTTTAGAAATTGAAATAACTTCTTAAACATAACTCCTTTGGGATTGATTAAATTTCATGGATACTCTCCACTGAATAATGGTTCCAGATCAAGCTTCTTACATAGTGATTCATCTTGGTTTGTTTAGAAGCATGAAGAATTTGCCATATGTCCAAACAGGCTAAACATGGATATCCTGATTAAAAAGTGGAATAACTTCTTAAACATAACTCCTTTGGGATTGATTCAACTTCATGGATACTCTCCACTGAATAATGGTTCTAGATCAAGCTTATTACGTAGTGATTCATCGTGGTTTGTTTAAAAGCATGAAGAACTTGCCATATGTCCAAACATTCTAAACATGGATATCCTGATTAGAAAGTGGAATAACTTCTTAAACATAACTCCTTTGGGATTTAATCAACTTCATGGATACTCTCCACTGAATAATGGTTCCAAATCAATCTTCTTACATAGTGATTCATCCTGGTTTGTTTAGGAGCTTGAAGAACTTGTCATATGTCCAAACAAGCTAAACATGGATATCCTGATTAGAAAGTGGAATAACTTCTTAAACATAACTCCTTCGGGTTTTATTCAACTTCATGGATACTCTACACTGAATAATGGTTCCAAATCAAGCTTCTTACATAGTGATTCATCCGGGTAAGATTAGAAGCTTGAAGAACTTGCCATATGTCCAAACAGGCTAAACATGGATATCCTGATTAGAAAGTGGAATAACTTCTTAAACATAACTCCTTTGGGATTTATTCAACTTCATGGATACCCTCCACTGAATAATGTTTCCAAATCAAGCTTCTTACATAGTAATTCATCCTGGTTTGATTAGAAGCTTGCAGAACTTGCCATATGTCAAAACAGGCTACATGGATATCCTGATTAGAAAGTGGAATAACTTCTTAAACATAACTCCTTTGGGATTTATTCAACTTCATGGATACTCTCCACTGAATAATGGTTCCAAATCAAGCTTTTTACATAGTATTTCATCCTGGTTTGATTAGAAGCTTGAAGAACTTGCCATAAGTCCAAACAGGTTAAACATGGATATCCTGATTAGAAAGTGGAATAACTTCTTAAACATAACTCGTTTAGGATTTATTCAAATTCATGGATACTCTCCACTGAATAATGGTTCCAAATACATCTTCTTACATAGTGATTCATCCTGGTTTGATTAGGAGCTTGAAGAACTTGCCATATGTCCAAACAGGCTAAACATGGATATCCTGATTAGAAAGTGGAATAACTTCTTAAACATAACTCCTTGGGGATTTATTCAACTTCATGGATA